>VURO01019525.1:0-14685 GCA_015108175.1 Pelvicachromis taeniatus
ACCCCATATACCAAACCAATTGTGTGCCATTTGTGAGTAGCTAATATCCGCCGAAGGGATGTTCGACTAATGCCACTCTGCAGTGACATGCGGCGAGTGCTACGCTGTGGGCTCTTGCTGAATGAAGCTAGGACAGCCACTGATGTTTCTTCATTAGTGACAGTTTTCTTGCGTCCACATTTTGGCAAATCCAACACTGAACCAGTTTCACGAAACTTAGCAAGCAGTTTGCTAACTCTAGCATGGGAGATGGGTGGTCTCATAGGGTGTCTTGCATTGAAATCTGCTGCAATGACCCGGTTACTGCGTTCACCAGATATCAACACAATTTCGATCCGCTCCTCACGTGTTAACCTCTTCAACATGTCAATGGCTGTGAACAAAGAGAAACTTGTAAATAACTCATGAAAGAATAAAAATACGTTGAAACCAAGCACACCATTGTTTTTCTTGTGACATTACCAATAAGTTTGATGTGTCACATGGCCCTCTTCCTATTGAAAAAACAAAAGTTGTATCCAAGATGGCTGACTTCTAAATGGCCACCATGGTCACCACCCATGTTGAGGAGTTTGCCCTCCCACATATACTAATGTGCCACAAACAGGACTTATATCACCAATCATTCCCATTTTATTAAGGTGTATCCATATAAATATTGTATCACAATTTCAAATCATTTCGTCACACAACCATACACAGTGCAGCATGTTGTGAAATGCTTATTGCTGTGCAATGCCTGACCTTTAAACTACAAAAGAAATTTACAAAATTTACAGATTTTGAACTTAGAAATTTACAGTTCCAAAAAAAGTGCAAATAACAATTTAACAAAGAAATTTTAAGAAGTATACAAATAAACAGAATGCGTGCGATGACGTGATGTATGAGAGTCCAGTCCTACATCTGGTTCAGGGCCCAAACAGCCTGGGGGAGGAAGCTCCTCCGCATTCTCTCTGTTTTGGCTTTAAGCGCTTCCCAGACCTCAACAGTGAGAAGAGTCCATTGTTGGGATCACTTGGTGTAGATGAACAGCAGGTCAGGAACCTCTGATCGAGCAATGCATTCGGCCGAGCGCCTGGTGTTATTTTGTACATGTGGCAGTCTTTGTAGTAATTTTAGACACCATGTTCTCCTAACTTTCATTGCAATTTTGCACTGTAAACATTACATAACATAAGCACATAAGTTTTGCACATGAGGGAGTCCAGTGACATCAAAGTTAAACAAGAAATTTTCCAAAAGTGGTTTCCACCCACATTCCCTCATATCCTGACATTTTATTTTTATCAACACGAGGAAAACTTTAGCATATTAAGCTCAGAATGACACGGTCATGTTTTCACTTGCCTTCGAGCAGTCAAAAAGAATTAAATAACCTGGTTTTGCAGATGAAAGCTGTTACATAATTTTCTAATAATATTCACCCTCTCATGCCCACATACTGCAGACACACAGTCTCACCAAACACCAGACAAAGACCTGGAGCACCAGCAGCTATCAGAGGGGAATATTACTGCTCTAATGTGCTCTGTTGCTTCAGTGAACCCCAACCCAGAATGTCTGTCTTCACACATTGTTGGGAAAGTGGGAGAAAGGCGAAAAACAGACAGACCTGGACTAATACAGTGCAGATGCCTACATGTACAGAGAAGTTTTTGGCTTTATAGAAATGCAGTAATGTAAAATATTTAAATTACTGAGTGCCTCTGTGTAAAAGTGTTTATTACCTCTTAGACCCTGGCTGAGATCATAAAATCCTGCTTGGCCCAGAGCCCACATGATGGTCAAACACTTTACTGGACGATTCTGGACCGAGCGCAGCATTTCCAAATACTGGAGAACAGGAAGAAGGAGAGGGGAGAGTTTTACAATATAATACTGCAAACTTATTTCAACAGACAAATCCACCAATTCCCACTCTGGAACTACCAGTTTGAAAATATAATACATACTTTGATAATATTACAGATGTCCAAAAAAGTTAGGAAAAGTATAGCTAGAGCTTTTAATGTAAATGAATGCAGAGCAGGAAAGAGTAGCAAAGCTGCTACTGATTATTTGCACGAGTGACAGTCACACACTGACCTCTGGCAGATTTTGGGTGGCTATTTTGGGTTTGTCCTGTAGGACTGCCTGAATGCAAACTCTGTAGCCATGTAGAGGTTCTCCTGGAAATAAAAACAACAAGCTTTAGATACTTTTTCCAATTCTTTGTGTGCTTTTTGAATTTTTAACTAAAAACTGAAACAATGCTGAGATAAAATGTTTAATTCACGAGGCATCCTGGTGACCTTCCTGACTGTTTACTTACAATGCGCTTGGTTCAAGTTTGTTAAAGGGTAAGCATGGGTAATTTGAGGTTTAAGTCATGATTGGTTTTGACCCCACCCTAGCGTTGAACCACGACAGTGGTTTTTGCACCAGTTAGAACTTTTTCTGTCCTCTGACTGCCAAGACAGTCACACCACTTTCTTTTACAGGAGTGCACTTTCACTCCTCGCTAAAAGCTTGTTTAGTTTAGCTTGTGCAAAGATCACGAACAGACGCATTTCTCAACAAGATCAATCTAGACACAGCAAAAGGTTTTTGCAAGTGAATACAAGGAAGGAACATAATGATTGCCTGCAGCTGCCTTTCTTTGAGGGTCTCTCACCTCATCTGCTTTCAGATGTTGGCTTCAGGCCTGTCGCTGCTTTGTGAGGCAGATAAGTATGCCAACCACCTGGGCCTCTCTTCACCTCTGTCTGTGGTGCCGTTGAGGTGAGATGGATTTTTATGGTCAAAGACAATCTCTAACCTGGGCATAAACCCCCCATCTATTTTACCCCCTTGTTTATTTCTTTGTATTTATTTGATTTATATGTAATATTTTATATTCAATTACAATATTATTTCAACTTAAAAAACAGTCAAGTTTATTATTGAGATTTCTGCAACCTTAGTATGTTGGCACATTTTTCCCTGTCTGTCAATGCTCTACTGAGTAAAGTCGCATATCAATAAAAGGATGTAAGAGCTTCTCCTGGGTTTACCTGACTGCCTATCCAACTCCCTGAGCATAGTGTAAACACAGTGGTCGAAGAAATCTGGCAGAGCGCTGCTGCAACGTCCAATGAGGCCTTTGATCACGCTCCTCAGCTCTTTTCCTGTAAGGCAGTATGGGTAGTCTGGAACAAAAAAGACAAACAGGAAGACTTAAGTACTGAAATGCTTTAGCTGCTCAATAAATAAACAGGCATATCAAAATAAGAGCCTGCCTGACCATAAGGGTGGCTGCTGAGTGTGGCCTCCGTGTCCTGGACAGTTAAATGGAGGTTGAGGTATCCCGCCAGGTCTTTGATCCAAACTGAAGGGTTTTCTGGGAACAGGGTCTGACTGCGAGCCAACTGCTGCTTCAGGTCTGCAACATCCAGCTGAAGACAGGACAAGAGAAAAATATCAGTGCTGGAGTCTCAAAAAGAACACACCCTTTAAGCAAAGGCTCATCGGTTTCAGCATGTGACAGTTGGCTTTGAAGATGAAACAATGCTGCTTTGTTTAGAGATTATTTTGCCTCATTTCTTTCATTACATTTCAATTGAGTCTAATATCAGTTAACTTCACAAAACATCTTTTACTGACCGCTTTAAAGGCCTCCTCGAGGGTTTTGTGAGTTGTGGGTGAGGCCGTATTGCTCGAATGCGACTTCTTGGGTGGTTTACTCGATGACAGCTTCTTGTTTTGAGGCTCGGATGGTGGAGGAACCTGCTCCTTGTTCTGCTTCTTTCCCATCTTCTCCAAGCTGTCATACAGAGTCTCCGACATCTTCACAGGCACTGCAGAACAAAACAAAACAGCTGCAGTGACTCCTCTATCCTCACTGAGTCCTAAAACTCAAGCTGCTCTCCTCAGCGTCTTGCTTACCCCCTTCTGCCCTCCCTCCACGCCTTGCGTAATGGGCCGTTATCCAAAGCAATACTTGTGGCACACTCAATACAATTCACAAAGGATTGGAGTTAAGCAGCAACAGCATTCCAGCTCTCCCCCTTGTGCGTTACTTGTTAAACAGTTTTTCAGACCTATACAAAGTAAAGAATGCCTGATATTTTTAGAGCCTGTACATTGATATTAAATCAATACTATTATTTACTATATTTTCTATGTTTTATACAGGCAATCATAAGCAATTGGATGTACAAGATGTCAAAGCTCTCTCACTGGCCAAAAGTGCCAATACATTGACCAATTTTAAAGTACAGTAGACCCTGTTCTGCTTATTCATTTTCCATCAAATACCTGCAACTTGGAATAAATCTGACACCTTTACAGACTGTAAAGTGCTGTAAAGGTGCTTACCAGTTTTTACTCTGTTGGTGATCAATCATTTTCTCACTGTGCAAAACACACCAGGGGTGGATGGGAGATCACTTTTCTTTACATTTAAGTCGGTTGATGAGATGGTTTGATAGATGACCTAAATTGGCCTTTTACCTATGAAGCTTTTATAGTGATCACAGCAATATCAGCTGCTTCTGTTGGCTCTAGAAAAATGTTTCCTTTCACTCCAACTCAGTTCATTGTGTCAGTCACAGCACTGCCTCTTTCCTGCACGGTTTCAGAAAGGAGCTCCTTTTAAAACTCTACCTGTGATCATAACTGAGCCGCTGTGGTTTTTTTCATGAGAAAAATAAAAGTTGGCCTGAACCGAATAAAGCTTTAGTCACACATGTGCTTTAGAGTCAGCATGTCTCAATTTTTAGTCAAACATGAGTGAAACACACGGCGTTCAGCACTGGACAACTAGTGTCACTCTCCTGTGTTTTCCAGACTTCCTTTAAAATTAAAGCAAGAATAAAATACTGTTTGTCCCGTTTGCTTCACATGTGAACTCATAACTGTAAGTGGTGGAAATAGCAGCACTGGTTCAAAGAGGCCAAACACATTGCCTTTTTCCCCTGACCAGGGGTACAGAGGATCAACTTAAACCAGTAGTACTGCCTGAATACTACTAGACAAGAGAGTAAAACTCTCCATTTAAATGTACAGCGTTAAAGCTTCTGTGTAACTCGTGCTAAAAGACTTCTACAGCTAAAGCAGATGTCACCACCAGCTGTTCACCGATCATTTGAGCTGAACATATTGCTGAGAACATTACACCTATATGTAGTCAGCATGTTAACAGCGACAATGAAACCGGTCTCGTTTCACCAGAGTCTTATGTCTCCACTTGGATTACAAAACTCTATCACAGCAACTTCCACATTTAAAGTCAGGACTAGTCCTCATGCCCCTGAACTGAATCAGCTGAAAGGAGGCATCAAGACCAGACATGTCAGTCATATTGAAACAAACATGTCAGCAAGCAAAGCACTGACATTCAGGTCCTGTACGACAAGTTCAACATATCCAGGATCTTTTTTGTTTTGTCTTAAATCTGAAATCACGTACCCAAACATTAAAAAAAAAATTTTTTTTAAACCAGCAGCGAAAGAAGGCGATTATTATCAAATTGATGAGTAAACTCTGGATTTCTGACTCTAGCTAAAAGTGCATTAATATGAAAGTGGGTGAGATTCTGAGAGGGAAGGCAATGAAACTGCTTCATGGAATGAGTCTGCTGAAACAGCAGGCTGGTTAATTATCAATGTTTTAACAAAATGTGGAGCTTGAAATGTCTTTTCTCATGGCATCATATATCCTTGCAAACTTATCTGGGACCGTGTACACCATGGTCCGTAGTGGATAATCACTTAAAGTCTAAGTGAACTGGAAACTTGAATTGGTTGGCTTCCTTAAAATCAACCAATTAACATCTGTTACAAAAGAAGCACATGACTGCAGACTTAGGGAAATACCAGCAGTTCTTGTAAATGACAAACAGTTCTAAACAAAGACAGGAGTGTCCTGATGGATGACTTTAAATTTTTAGAGCAATAAGAAGCAAAAAGCTGATAAAATGTTACCTGAAGAATGGATTACAGGAGGTTAAATAACACGATTAATCCAACTGAAGTGTAAAAATGTGTCCTGTGTGGGACTCAAACTGGTCTCTGGTGTGAGAGGTAAAATTATTCAACCCCCGCACTCTCTAAATGTGACCTTTTTCCCTCTTTAAAACTGGAAATACTCTTTTTATTTTGTATGCATGTGGACACAAGTCAGTACATGAGAGAGAGCCCAGAATATGAATCCACAGATTAAATGTTGTGACAGTTTCATGAACTGTCATGAGACCGTGCTGCTGGCTCTATAATAACTTTCTCGTCCTGGACTGCTGCTGATGACAGCAGTCCTTGTTCCGCTCTACAAACTTACGTCAGCTCAGCGTAGTGACACTTGAACCAGTTCTTGCTGCAGGTTCTAGCTCTGGATCTTATGTGGGTTCTCCAGAGCAGAGAAAGGGCTAATGTCTCCAGCTGAGGTCTAAGACGGTGGAATTGAAATCAGTCTGACTGACACGACAGACTTGAGATAGCTGAAAGATTTCTAGGAGGGAACTGACAATAAAGCTAGCGAGCCGAGAAACATGTGATGGACCAGAGCTAGCTAAACTTTCAAAATAAGAGCAAAGAATATATTTTCATGGCTGTAAATCTACCCAAGTGTGTCGCTTGAGTAAATTCTATCAGTGGGAAACACTTGAATGTCATTACTATTCCAAACATAAGCCTAAATATAATGTATATGACTTCCAGCAGTCATTCAGCCTATGCTTTACATATGAGGTTGGTGCTGAGTGAGGCAGCTATAAGCTGTAGTATTATGACTGGACTCAAAAGCTCCACCGTGAAACAAGAGCTAACAGGATCTCAGGTTTTACTGTCTACAGTCACACTCCCTGTTTATTTTTTTAACCTCAGTTTTATGCGCTTACTGTCATGTAACCCCCCCCCCAAAGGTATTTTGAACTAATCCGAGTCAGAACACACTGAAACGGTCACTTGCACTAATTCTATCACACATGTTTCCTCATTAGGCATTTCCAGTTTTTATAAAGCACAGTTTTTGTTTTGTTTTTTAGGAATTGAGTGGGTTTATAGGTAGACAGGGATAAGACCAGCATTCACACATAGTCTATCAATGACCTTTTGATTATGAGTTCTGACTTTTAATAGCTGCTACAGTGACTCTGGCATTCTTTAAAACCACCTCAAAGAAACAGTTTTCAGAATACTTTATTAATCCCTAAGGAAATAATGTAAGGAAATTATGTAAGAAAACTGTGTTTTGGGATCATTTTTGTGTCATTTACTACAAGAAACATATTAGCAATAACATGTCACAGACTTCAGATTATAGTTTCTATCAAGCAAAAATACCAAAAAGAATAAATAAATCACATTTTACTGCCCTAATCCATGGACTACTATAAGCCAATGATAGCTGACATGATGTAGGAGATGTTTACCTAAATTCAAGCCTCATCGTTCTCACATGTTTAGACATGTGGGAACAAAAAGTCGAACATGGTTATCATACAAGCAGTTTGTTATTTGTCAGGGACCAGACACTGATCTCATAAGAGAAAAGACACCTTATACCAGATGTATCAACTAGCTAATTCCCATCTGCAATCCCCTGACAGGTACGCAGTTATAAACATCATTGGTCTTAAAGGATTTCTTAAATAATGCAAAAACCAAAAGCAGAGACATTTTCCACTCTTCTCTGTGACTTAAGAGGATCCAAGCTTCACACTCTTATCTGTTGAACACTTACATAATGCCTGATTTTGCTGCAACACTTTTCTTGCTCTACCACATACACAATCCCTCCAGGCTGAAGTAAAAAAAAAATCTCCAGTTTTATGTGCCAAAACCACAGATCCAAAAGTAACAGCCTCGTGATCAAGTCCTGATGAAAGCCTTTAAGAAACAAACTGAGATTGGGCAAAATGGCTTTCTGGCTGTGTGATTCTGTTGTTTGTGTTAATAAAATGCTTCACATAAAGTGTTGGAGAGTTACTTTACTAAACAGATCAGGGTTATTTCTTATAACTTTTAAACTAAAGCTTTACATCACTTCCCCAGTGAATCAGCCACAGCGATGAGACTTTGGACAGTAAGATTCAGTGATAAAAATGAAGCAGAAACAAACAGCTCCAGCAAAGTGAGAAATAATCATTTTGTGATGATCCTCCAAAAATCAAAAGACTATGTGAAGCCTCTTCAAGCTGCTATTGCTAGATTTACTGAACAGAAAGTATTTTGATCAATTTCACGAAGGGCTTTAAAGCTAAATAAAAAAAATGTGTGGCAGTGCTAACCACCACTGTTGCCTCACAGCAAGAATGTCCTGAGTTCAATTCCACCATCAGGCCGGGGTCTTTCTGTGTGGAGTTTGCATGTTCTCCCCATGTTTGCGTGGGTTCTCTCCGGGAACTCCGGCTTCCTCCCACAGTCCAAAGACATGCGGTTTGTGGGGATAGGTAAATTGAAAACTCTATATTGCCCATAGGTGGGAATGCAGGAGTGACTGTGAGTGCGAATGGTTGTCTGTCTATATGTGTTAGCCCTGCGACCTGTCAAGGGTGTACCCTGCCTTTTGCCCTAAGACAGCTGGGGTAGGCACCAGCGCCCCCCGCGACCCTGAAAAGGATAAGCGGCTGCGAATGGATGGATGGATAAAAAAATAATAAAAAATTTAAAATTAATTCTAAAACTAATAGGCAGCCAGTGTTTGCTTGATTCTTGTGAGAAGTCTGGCAGCTGCATTTTGCACAATCTGTAGTTTATTTATTTCTGATCGATAACTATTTAAAGCGCATGACAACAAGTTAAAAAGAGAAAAGAAAAGCATGAGAGATGGCTTGAGTGTCAGTATTGTTGTATCCTTGCAATATTCCTTAGATGACAGAAGCAGGACTGGGTGGCCATGTTTCTCAAAGGTGAAATTGGAATCAAAAAGCTCATCCAGTTTTCTAATTTTACACAGATCACTCACAAAAGTACCCTGTGTCTTCTGATTTATAAAAACTTGCCCCTCCAACTCCAACCATGCTATGAACCCTGGACAGGTCACTGATTACCTGGCAGATTATAGGTCAAAAGTTAAAGCTGGTGATAATTAAAGTTTTCCAGCTTCTATACTGTGTTTGTTCCACCCAACCCCACTGAGAGCACTCACACACAAAAAAAAAATTCAGACTGTATTTCTCACACAGTTTATGGAAAACAGGAACAGTAAGTTAAACTGTTACTAATAGGCGTCCTGCTACACAAGAAAATAAAGTCAGTAAAGTAATAACAAAATAGAGTTTAATCTATTTATATAAAATATGCTAATAACTGTTTATGAGACATAAAGCTGAAGTAAAACCATGGCTAAACGTGTAACATAAGATTTAAATGGCCACGTTGTTAAATATTTACCACGGAGCAGTGACAGCCATCATTGTAAGCGAGGTAAAAACAAACTAATGCTGCTTAAAGTCATACCGATCAGCTCCAAGATGATAAAAACACCTTCAGGCTCGATCCAAAGCGCAGCTGAAGAAAAGCCAAAGGTCAAAAAGCCGCTCACACATGCTGACAGACTCTCTCAGTGCTGACGTTCACTTTGTTGACACTGCTAACGAGCTAACTAGCAGCACGAAGCACAAAGGCCGCTCAGCTAGTGGTTTAAAATTCACGCCGACACATGGACTTGAGGTAGAGCCACTCAGAGGTGAGCAGGTAAAACCGCAGACGTTATGAGATAAAATGAATACCAGGAAGTAATGCTGCGTGAAGTTGAGCTTCAGCAGATAGCAGCGGGCCATGTTCACTTACGTCTGGACGGCTGGTTGGATTCGCCCAGGGCTTTCCTTCCCCCGCTGGTTTTCTTGTCGGCCGCTGGCTTGCCTCCTCCGCCGGAGTTGTTGCTGTTTTTCTTGCCTTTCTTCACAACCTCCCATTTCCCTACCGAGCCGTTATTTGAAGCCATGTCTCCGGGTCCAGATGGGCTGTTATTAGTTCGGGTACCGTGACTTCCTGCCTCCTTCCTCCCTGCTGCTGAATGAACGAGAGGACGTTGCGTCAACCGCTCTGAGCGTTTAACCGTCCGCGTGCCACGTCTCTATGTCGGCATGACGTCAGAGTGATGCGTTTTAGACCGTTAACTTTAGTATTCGTGGCCGAACGGAACAAGTTTGAACCAATTCTACAGTCATTGGTTTAAACATGTTATAAGGATTTTATTAAACGCGTCTAAAAAACTGAATCACAGTCAATCCCAATTCACAATAAAAATTAATATGAATAGGTTCGGTTTAAAAAAAAAAAAACATTACAAAAATACCTGGAATTTAATGTAAAATAAACAGCAACTGCTTTATGATAACTGTTTTTAAATTATTTTAAAAAATGTAAAAGAATAAGTGCAAAACTTACATTTTTTTGATAATTTAAAAACAAAATGAATATCCTTGAGTTTGTGAATTTTTTTTTTCTTTCTTAGCTATTTTGTTATGCCATACTATATTCCACAGAGTACTGTGGTCCTCTTTTATTGCTCCAACTCCAACATCCTTTGACCAAAATATCCACTATCCCACCTCTGTACCTTTCCTTTTCCAGTCACAGTCTCTACCACACTCTTTCATACCTCTCACCCATGCAACTTATCTGTTTGTTATCTTGTTATTTTACCTTATCTTAGTAGTCAGACAATACCAGGCATTTTTGTCATTTTATAAACCAATAATTACCTAATTGTAAAAATTATCTCTAAAGCATATTTAGAGCATCAGGTGTTCCAGATTTAGTCCAACTCTCTGGTTCTACCTTCAAGTGTTACATTCATCTATTTTGGATCATAATTGACAAAACAAGTCATTTGTAGTAATCACAGCCTCTGGAAAATGTGACATTTCCACTTTTTGAAGACATATAGATTATAATATATGCCCATAGTTGAAATTCTAAATATGGCACATAACTAATTCTATCATGAAGCTACATGCTTTAAAAAAAAAAAAGCCACCCAAACTGTGATGTTTGAATCACTTACTCTGTCCATTATTATCCATCCCTGACTCAACAAACAGGTAAGATTCAAAGGATATGACTTCTCGTGCATACAAGGCTATTCTGTTCTTATTTTCCATTTTGTGAACAGGAAGTTGATCAGGTTCTCTACTGCTCAGCTTTGAATAAAAACATTCAGCTCATTTCCATTTTCCTGTGAGAAGTTCATTATCTCATCCTCTGTGCTGCCATCACTGATAAGTGCCAAGTCCAATTAAACCATCAGCATGCTGCAGTTTTCTGCCTGGCTGCCATCTCTGTGGAGCAGACGGTCGAGTACAGCCTGCAGCGTCGCTTAGTGTTTGGCACAAACCTCCCGAATCCCTCAGCAGACCTCCTCCACTCACTGTAAGTGGACGCATAATCCTGGAACTGAGTGGACGTCTCAGTGCGTCTTGCTCTTTTGTAGATAGTAATACATCTCACTACCGTTCCAAAAATATTTTTCCATGTGTGAATGCTTCCTTGGCAACACAGTGGCAGACCTATGCATTGTTGTGGAACTATATCCAGCATGTGAGCCTGTAAATATTTGGGGAGGTCTGTTCCCTCATTATTTCACCTCAGATTAAGCCGATAAAACATCTGGAGTTGATTCTCCAGGCCTTACAACACCCAGACGGGATAAATACTGTTTAAAAATACATGTATATTGTTATCATTCCCATCGCACTTTATGTACATATAAAAAAGTTAAATCTTGGTGTATTTTACTGTATATAGTAACCATCTGTGCATAGTGCAGTATTTTGGCTTTTTTGTTCACTATATTTCTTATTTATTAATATCTCTTTTTATTATTTTCTAATATATCTCCAGTTTCCCTTTTCTTCCTGTGCCTTGTGCTGCTGTAACAAGGGAAAATTTCTCCAGTGCGGGATTAAATAAAGTCTATATCTATGTAAAAACAGCAGGGCAGCAGACAGCACACATTGATGAGGTCTGTTACTTCTCTTGAACCTCATAGCTTTATTTCATTCCAGCAGTAAGTCCAAATGATGCAAGCTTATCACACAGCTGCCATGGCAATGTGAGAGAGGATCTGATGTCCTCTTCTCTCAGACTGATTCAACTAATGGCAATCACACTCAGCCTGGCTGTCAATCACAAAAAAATACAAACCTTTAGTTCCTTGGCAGCCACTGTGGCGTGTTAACGCTATGCAACATATGAAAACTCAATTAAATACGGCAACAGAAGAGTAGTGATAGCAGCTAAAATGTTTAACTCAATTAAAACGGTCAAACATTAGTATTTAGTAGTGTCCGTCTATAGTCTTCTTTTTTACATTAGTTCATTGATAGAATTCAAAGCCTGACATTTAAATAAGTTTAAACGTATGCCTCTGACTTGGCCACTGAAGAATTCAATGCAAAGAAAACAAAAAAACAAGTCTTTTTCAACAACTCTACAAAATATAAAATTGCATCTTTCTCTGTCATTCTGGCTGTAGCCAGTCACTGCATGTTGGCATTTTGAATCATTTCAGTCAGCTTTTTTTTCGCTACATTTAGTGCAAGACCTTCAGTTTCTACAAATCCAAAACCACATCTTGTTTTTTTCAGAAACTGCTTAGACCAGATTAAAAAATATAAATAAATAAAAACATAAATACATCATGCTGGCTTCTAAACAAGCTGTCCAGACAGTTTCATGAACAAACCCTCTGTGCTGGGACGTCCTAATGAATAAAAACATATCTGTGATGCTTCTACCTCAGAACGATTACTTTTTTTTTACGACGTACATGTGAGCATTTCAGAGTCTGTGATATGTTTGTGGGTTAAACGTTCACATGTGTCATCGTGTGCAGCGTGCATGCTGCTCTCTGGATAGGCTTAACGCCTTTTCATAATCTCACTTTGAGCCACTTCCCACCAAAATCGCAGAAAACTGATCACATTATGTGGAAAACATTGTGTAGTTTCATGTATAAACTTTGCAGTGAACCCTGATCAATGCGTGTGTCTGTGTGTGGTCAACAATCAGAGTGCATGATGGGAGGAAGTGACCTGCCTCGTCAGACAGATTCATAGCACTCCAGTGCTGCACAGCATCTCACTGCTGTTAACTATAAACCTGCGACACACCAGCAGGGTGAGAAGCCCCGCACTGCAGCTGTCCCATCAGGTTAGAACAAATCAAGTAAGCCAAGCCAGGCTGCTGGGTCCGAATCCAGACCGGTCCGGGTTAAGCATCTTTTGCTAGTAAGAGTTTGGAAAGGAAGTGAGGCTGTACTACAAACATGTTGTGAGATGGACAGCCGTGGACAAGACGGGCAAAGTAAGCGGAGTTTATAAAATGTAAAGTAATTAGAAGGAAAGCAAAAGGGGGCAAAAATGACAATTATGGTCAGATTAAAGGATGAGAGGTGGAGGGAAGATGACGGTGATAAAGAGGGGAGGAAGAGTTCAGTACTCCTCGTGGTCTCCTCGTGCGGACTCATCAATTTCCTCGTCTTCTGGTGGTGCAAATCCCTCCTGGAAAAAGATAAGATCAGCGTTTCAGGCTTTTCCAACTGCAAGATGTCTTTCATAATTTCTTTCTACATTTGTTCATAATCTCAGTATTTTTAAAGATTTCAGCAATACATTACAATACACAGCTGTTCACTCAGAGCTCTCTGTACCTCACTGAGCTGCTTTATTGCTTTACTGACAGGCTGATTTCTAATTTTATGCTAATCTAGCCAGATTTAGGTAAAAGCTGCAAAATGCTGTGATGGATTACAGAAAAGAGTAAAATGCAGCCATATGGTAGAATCATCATGAGATACGTACAGCCGGTTCTCAGTAACAGTTGGAATATGGGATCTTCCTCGTAATATTATAAACACACTTTAAATATATAAGTACAATGATTTTATGAATCTTTCTGACATGGGTCTCATACCATGGAGAGTCCAACCATCACCCACCTCCACTCCCTCGCTGGTCTCCACTCATAATGCACTTAAAAAAAAGTACCAGAGTACTCTCAAGTTTGTCCCAGCACCTCACCACTCCTGTCTCACACTTGCTAGCTTTGGGGAGTGTTTGAAAAGCACTCACGGAGAACACACTGAGGTCTGTGATTTCATGCATCTTGTGGTTTAATTGGAGCCATTTTTGAAAGCGGTGAAGTGCTGTCCTCTCTTACAGATCTATGAATAATTATTGTCATAGAAGCAGCTGTAGTTTCAGATGTGTCAAAGGTCTATGCTCAGGCGCTGTAAGCATCACACCACATGCCTGAATCCAAATGAAGCGTGTCACTGCGAGCACACAAGGTAAACAAACTGGACTTTGCTCATGGCTCAGATCGGCCTGTTAAATGTTACCATAATAAGGAATTTGAGGAATTGTAATTGGCTCAATACTAGGAACATGTGCATGACTGCAAGCAGTGTGGAGCAGGTAACTCTGAATGGAAGCTGGTGAACATTTGACTATTCAAATGTAAATGTAAATGCTGCATGTAAGTAAACACTTTGGCCTGTATTTACCTCTGTAGCATACAGGATGTCCATGATTTTGCCGAGGACTGGGCTGTTTTCATTTTCGTTCTCCTGGCAGATGAGTTCAATGTCTCTCAGCTTCCCAAAGTAGAAGTCCCTCTCCTTCTCCAGCCCGTCTATGGTCATCTTCAGATCGAGCACCTACGATGAAAAAACGATGAGGGAGGCAGCTGAACCAACAAGGTGTTTCAACAATTAAAA
>VURO01019525.1:14705-27732 GCA_015108175.1 Pelvicachromis taeniatus
CATCTAACACTGAAGAAAAAAAAAAAAAAAAAACAGAAGATACAAAACAGAAGAGATGATGTCATAATATACTCACAAAGCTGAGGTTTTAGGGGGAAAAAAGTATGTACAAATTTTGTGTACTAATGTCCACAGTCAACTAACAGGATGTGACGATTTGTTGAGTCAGTCCTGATGTGACCATCATGACCTGTCAGGCTGGTCACATCAGACCTTTTCAGTGTTGTCAGCCTGACATGTGTGAGTAAAAAAAACATTTCCAAAGTTAAATTATTGGTTTTTCCAACCGACACAGTCCTGCTACTGAATCAAGGAACCAGCTAGAAGATTGGTTCCACTGCCAAAAAGCTAGCAGCACAAAATGTCTATGTCCAAAATTGAAACTACTGATGTGCAGGGAAACTGCAGAGTGACTGATAGATGTTCTGTCCAACAAGATTCCCATCCCATTAAACGTACTCCAATGTCTGTTAGTCGTCACAGACCAGATCAGCAGAAATATGAAAAAAGAAATCTGAGTAGCTTCCAAGCCACTACCAGCTTCATTAATGCTGAAGGGTTTGATTAATTATGCAGTTTTGATGTGAGAGCTGCACAGGACCTCACTTACAGGGTTTTCTTGAAAAGTAATCAGGGCAGCGGTACCTGCTGGTTGAGCTCTATGAGCTCGGCGTCTCCTCCATTACGTGGCACAGGAGGGTTCCTGCGGGCTGATGCTATCTGCCTCTGCGGGGTGGGGACACTCTTTGGTGCTGTGGGAGATGTTCTCATGGGGCCTAAATGAAAGAAGCACATGTTTACATATATATATCTATACATCTATTTAGTTCTTCACCCCCTAAGTATGTTTGAGTATTTAGAGCAAAGTTCTTCTTGACATAAGTTTACTAATCAGGAGCTGTCTTAGTAATGTCTTGTTTGCTAATTTTGATAAAACAACACAATATAAGATCCTTTTTTACCCCCCAAAAAGTTATATTTTTACAAAACATCACATCTCTTAATGACTCAATCAAGAGTGGTGTTTGTTCAGTGAACCTCATGAGAGCCCTGAACACATGCCAAGCTAGTTCATTCACAGTATTGACTGAGTAAGCCAAAGAAAAGGAAAAAGTACATATTTTTATTATAGCGTGTAGATAACACAGGCTGCCATGAAACTATATTGTGCATGCATCAGTGCGTCACTCTGACTGGCTCATGTGTTTCCTGTTTCACCTGGTAATTGGTTCTCTGTGGGCAGGGCTGGGACATAATCCTCCCATAGATTAGATTTGTATTCAGGATACTTTAAAGGCCACATGATGTTCCACTTTGAGGCATAATACTGTCAGCTAGTACGCCTCTGTTGTTAACGCTGTGACTCACTACAAAATACCAAACCTCAGAGAAGACGGGCTGTGCAGCTCTGATGTTTAACAGCTTTGATTCCGAATTAACATGCATACACTCACCTGCCACTTTATTAGGTATACCAGTTCAACTGCTCATTAATGCTAAAAAAATAATGAGCCAATCATATTGCATATTGAAAACTACTGCATTCAAGAAGCTCGACCTACAGTCTTGAATATTTCCTGAAAGTTTTTCATATTGTTAATGCTGTACATGTAGAAAAAATACTAAAATTGTAATATGAGAGTCGAGCTACTTAATAAGAAAGAGCAGGCAGACAGATAATCAGAGCCCCTAATGCTGCCCACAACCAGCCAGGATAGAGCACTCCATAAACTGAGTAACACACTGCACACACACATGCTGCATGGAGGGGATGTTACCTGAGCGAGTGGGTCTTTTAGGTTTATGATGAATGGGTTCACCTGGGTTAGAGGTGGGGATGTGGTAGCATGAAGAAGTGAGAGCAGTAAAATGAAGGGTTTGGGTTCACGCACAGCTGACTGCGTCGTGTTGTACCTGGATTAGGTGGAGGCGGCGTTCCTTCCTGGCCCTGTCGTGTCAGCAGAGGGTCGTATTCTTTCCCGTCATAGTTGGCATCGAAAAACTTCTTAAACCACTGAAGGAACTCAAAATTGTCCTGGAACTTCCCCTTCACCAATTTCTCCACCGGGATGATCTGAAATATTTTAAATAACAGGACAAAAACATCATTGGAATGTCAGACAAAGGAATCTTGGGATTAGATACTCCAATAACTGTCATTTGGGGGTAACAGTAGCCATCTTTAAGATAATCTGCATGTTATCACCTTGCTTCCTTCTGTCACGGTAAATGTTCCCAAAGAAATCACATTCATAATAGAATGACAACTTTTTATCTACAGTACAATTAGTGGTTCTTATATACAACTTCACCCATGTCATTTTAGCTAAGCTTTTTCTACTGAAACATTCATATTCTGATGGATGCCTCCAAGAGCTTGGTGCTAGTCCCAGTTTGTCCAAGGTTATTTGGCATGTAGGCTGGACCAGCCAACATGCCTACAACCTTTTGATAAGTAGTTTACCTGCGCTGCCTCCTTAGCTGCCACCACCACTTAAGATCAATGAGCATTAATAGAAACTAATATAAAAGTACTTTTACAGATATGATGCCATTGCATGATTAACCCCAGATAGTAAGAACAAACAGCAGTTGGTTTCCCTGTTCCCACCTTGTCAACGCTCATTCTCTTGAACGCAGCCTGTAGGACCTTGAAATTGTGGATGTATTCGTGTTCCAGTTTTGCGATGAACTTGACTTTCTTCAGCAATATGCAGCCTGGAAACAGCATGTCCATGAACTGGCAGTAAGCAGCGCCTGAAAAAGCAGAACAGGAGCATAAAGTCAAGAAAAAAACGTACTTTCATTTGAAGCTTTTCGTTGAAGTGTGTGTTTACCTGTACACAGCTGCTCGATCTTTGTGTAAGTGAGCTGCAGAGAGTCGTTCACCCACGCCAACATGTCATGGCGACTCAGGTTTTCTATGGTCATAGAGGTGGAGTAGACATTCACCGCCATCCTCCTGCTAGGCACCCACACACACGCAAGCACATGTACAGATATTAGCATCAGTGTAACATCTGATGGCTCCAGACACTTTTATATTTTTTATTTATATAAAGTAAAAGTAAGTGACTCCGCACAATGAAGAATGAATATACACTTAATGCTCTACAGTCATAATGGCAAAAAGGAGCGTGTTAAATGACAGAGAATTCATGATCTTTTTTATTTCCCTCTTTTATTTTCCATTTTTCTATGTTTATGATATTTGCTTGACAGCAGAATCACTATTTGGTCATTTTGAATAACCTATTACATCATTATCTTCATGTTTTAGCCGTATGCTAAAGTTTGCATGCTTTATAATAAAACATTTGGGAACAGACATTTACTCACCTGTGCTGGTTGTGTGTTGGTGCGTACTGCTGAGAACTGGGTTGTGCTTGACCACTTATACAAAGACCTGGAGACAGAAACCAGTATCATGTTCAGTATCACATCTGTTACAGTTTTAACTTCACATAAGAAAATCACTTACTCAAAAAAGCAAATGTAACTGTTTGTGGACATGTTTACATGAGTTGTAACAACTTTTTTAGTTATGGCAAACATCGAAATTGACTAAGTCACAATGGTTTCTTTCAGCCTTTAACAAAAACTCAAAACCATCACAATGTAGCAATATTAAGGTTCAAGCTGACAACATATGAAATCCATGTGATTAATACTAAAACACTGGGAAATGGCAAATATGGCACCAAAACTGAATCTTAAATTCAAACGGCTGACTTCCTGTTGGGTTTAGGACACGGCTCCCAGACGCATTTTTGTACATCTTCGGATGTTTGTGGTGTGTACATATTTTCATAACCATATGTGAAACACTGTGGTGTGGCTACTTTATTGAAATGCTCTGAGTGAAGATACGTTTTGCAGCCCAAACATTGGAGACTCATAAAATACATAAAAGTAACCAGTTCTGACACACACACACACACACACACACACACACACACACACACACACACACACACACACACACACACACACACACACACACACACACACACACACACACACACACACACACACACACACACACACACACACGTGTGAGGTCTCAAACACAAAATGTTATTTACTTTTATAAATAATCAGCAAAATTTCAATAAAAACATTTTAAACAATAAACATAAATGAATAAACTCTTAATAGAAACTGACTGAAACCAAACTGAATCCAAAACAAGAAAATACATCAACTGCAAACCATAAAAATAGGTCATGGATGTTTACCCCTCACCAGGGTTACAGAGGGACAAGCCACAGAAAACCTGAGGCCGGGCCTCTAATCTCTGCCCAGTTAATCCTGTTAGCCCAGGTTCAACACGCTCTGCCCATCAAAGTTCAGACCTCCTGTAGGTGCGTCAGACAAACCGGCAAGGACGCATCACACTAACAGGTGAGATAAGGAAAAATCCAACAATACCGCAGCATTTCCTGTGAGCTGACAGCCTCCAAAATAAACACAATACAGGATGCTGTGCTGAACAATCACTTCCTGACTGCAGCCAGTGAATCTGCCAGATATTCCAGTATTTCAGTGTCTGAACAGAGAGTCCTCACATAAAATGCCACAGTTTAGCTACTCTGTGAACTGTAAGCAGTAAAATAATGAAGTCTGCAATATGACTTTTTCACCCACCTATGACGCAAAGCTGAGAGTTATTCAAACAACATTCAGGTCACTGTGACTGTTCAGGCAGATTATTCAAGAGTGACACGGTACTACAACAACGGACAACTGTATTTATTTCTTATCAGCAACACCCAAGATGTTTCAGGACATATAAGGACATGGATTTTCATGGATTTTCAACCTAGGTTTTTAGCACCTTTTTTCTGGATCAGACTGGCAGGGATGACAATGTGCAGTGATGTGAAAAACTAAATACACTCTGTGATTCAATCGTGTGTAGAACTACTTTCAGCACTTGAAGTAGTTGTTTTCTGTCTGACTTTATCAGTCTCTTACACTGTTGTAGAGGCATTCTGGCCAAGTCTTCTTTACAACATTGCTTTGTTACACTGAGGTTTGTGTCCATTCATTTATACACAGCAATTAGGTTAGGTTTGGACTTTTATCCACTGATTGATTCTTTTCAATCAGCAATTCTCTTCTTTTTAAGCCAAACAAAGTTATAATATATTTTTACTTTATCCTTCCAAGGAAGATAGTAACTAGGCTACTTTTGTGCTTACATTAGACCAGGGGTCACCAACCTTTTTGAAAGTGAGAGCTACTTCTTGGGTACTGATTAATGTGAAGGGCTACCAGTTTGACACGTATTTCTGAAATAACAAATTTCCTCAGTTTAACTTTAATTATATGTTATCATATAATTATATGATATCATATGTAAAGACACTGATTATGGCAACTGTTTCCCTGGAGACCAGCTAGCGCTGATCTAATATTTAATAATAAACATTTTTTATAAATTATCTCTAACAAATTGATACCAATGCAATTGTGATTTTTAAAAAATATCAACAAAAAATAAAAATAGATGCAGCTTACTGGTAAGTTGCTATTGTGAACTATTTTTAGAACAGGCCCGCGGGCAACTCATATGGTCCTTGCGGGCTACCTGGTGCCCGCGGGCACCATGTTGGTGACTCCTGATCTAAACTTTAATGGTTTAAAAAAAAAAAAAAAAACTAAAGTTGAAACCTGTATAACACAGAAACCATTCATTAGCCTTCATGTGGTTTTTGGAGTTCAGGTGTGGTACTCACTGCCCACTCCGTGCTAGCAAAAGCTGTGATTTCCTTGTTTGGAGTGCTAAATCTGTGCCACTTGGATTGAAGTTTGATTTTGTACGTTATGGGTTCATATAATAGGCACGCTTTAAAACTAACTTACACTAATAAATATATCTAACACGGCTGCGCACAGTTTACATCACCACATACCTTGTTACTAAAGCATTTCTCAGTGGAGAAGTCAGCACTGTGGGCAATCACATTCTCACTGTTGAGTACAGCATAAGCTATAATCCTGATGACTGGTGCCATGTCAGGAGAAATTCTTAATTTAAAGAACACCTCACCCTCATTCACTGAAACAAACAAGCGAACAAACAACAGCTATTATCAGTTTTCTTTTAACAATCAGCAAACTTTCTATGCTCATTTAAAAAACAGCTAAAAGTTTTTGGCTGTGTAAATTTTAAGTGTAACATTTCAATAGAATTAAAATTAATATAGAATTGGATGAATACATGGTTGGCACCAATGTTTTGATACCTCTTTGATCTTTTATTTCTGTCGGTTTAAATCCTTGCATGAGAATGGCTCCTCTGGACAAGACCTGAAGAATTTAGAAGAAAACAACATAGAATGAGTGATGCACCTGAAATACACCTGTAACTTTGTGCCTCCAAATATGTATATTTTTCAACTCCTTTTGCCCTCTTCAAACCACAAGAGGAGTATTTCAGAAGAAGAGAGAATGTCATGGTCTGGGTGAGTGGCAGTAGTTATCCACAGCATCTGTTTTCCTCCTTTGAGTGGAGCCACACTTCCTCTATCCTGGACCCACACCTGGAGCTGATCAAGCCGGCTGCATTTAAGACCAGCTTTCACCACTAATCTTCACCAGATTGTCTGCTAACCAGTGTTAGTTCTTGGCTACGCCTGTCATAATTTCTTTAAGACTGTATGCTTATGTAGCCAGATGGGCTACTTGCCCTTTCTTCTTTTGCTCTCCCTCTCCCTCTCCCTCTCCCTCTCCCTCTCCCCTCCTCTCCTCTCCTCTCTCGCGCGCTTGCTCTTCGCTGCCCCGTAATTAGACCAAGTGGGAACCTGCCCCGTGATTAGATTAAGTGGGAACCTGCCTGCACATTGATTGCAGGGCGGCGACAGTGGGTTGTATAAAGGAATGCCGGTTCCTTCTTGGAGCATTCCCCCCATGTTTTTCTCTGAGACACAGCAGTAAGTGCTGGTAGATGGCCACTGATTAATTTGTGAGTGAGCGGTTTGTGTGACAGCTACAGGTAGGCTTTCGCTTCTGTCTCTGCTTGCTTTGGAGTACTAGCATTTATGTCTGGAGTTCTAGTAATCTTTTTGACTGGCCTGCTGTAGAGCAGCCGCTTGTCTTTTTCTCCACTTAGAACGAGGCATCCACATTTTCTCCAGCAGCGTACATAGCTTCTCTGGCCCCCGGGGTAAGCCGCTCATATTACTATTTTATTAGTATTATGAAATAAAGGCTGAAGGTTGTATTGCCCCTGTGTTTTAGGGTTTGACTGTTGCTGCAACCTCTTCTGTGGCCACCCCCCCCTGACTGCCATTAAAGTTGAGATTCCTGCCGGCTGCTGTCTTAGGATTCCTCTCGTGTGGAGCTGCTGTTTTGTCTGGGCTTCTTTGGGTTTTTCATGATTTTATCTAACCCCGTTGACCACTTGGTCACACTTACACTATTCTTCTGTGTTTCTGCAAACGCCATACTCCTCTGCCGCTTGCAATACTCTGCTCATTAGGACGCTGGTCTCACCATTCATCACCTCAATTGCAGCTCCTTTGTGCTTTGTGGTATGGTTCTCATTCTCACCCGCCTGCCTCATCTGGAACTCTGCACCACTCTCGCCACCATACTTTTCCTGACCTCCAGTCTCGCTTCCCCCCCCCCTGTGCTTCTCTGTCTGCAAACACTTCCTCTGCCCACCAGTTCACAAACTTCTGTTTTGGTTCCTGCCTCTCATGGTTCCCTGGCTTCTAATTCCTTGGCTCTGGAAAACCCTCTTGGTCATGTTCATGCTGTTAGTCCAAGATCATGCTTAAATTCACAGTCCCTTGCTCATGGTCATGTTCATTATTTTCTGGGTGTTACAACCTTTTGTCAACATACTTAGGTCACGTTCATGTCCATTGTTCACAGCTCAAACACGCATTCACTGTCACGGTTTGCGAGGCAAGCTGTGTGGAGGTGAGAGAAGGACCCAAAGTGCAGGCACTGGCTTTTATGCAATGAGAGAGTTTTACTGATACGAAGTGAAAATACAGTTTAGGTTGTGAGGAACTAACAACCTAAACTGGGAAGCTCTAACAAAAGAAACGGAAACCTAAACTCACTGGGTGACATGCAGGGAGAAACACGGGACGACATGCAGAGGGACACAGGAAGATGTGCGGAAGAAACACAGATGGACCAGTGATCAGCACATGAGAACACACACTATAAATACACAAAGGGAAACGAGGAAATGGCAGGAGGGAGACACGGCTGAACCTAATTTCCCTGCTGAAACGGGGAACGCGCAAAACAGAACCCATTGACATCAGACACGGACCTTGTGGCGGAGCGTGGTCGGCGGTGCCGCTGTGGGGTGGGCGTGTGCACCTGCAGGGTATCCGCAATCACGCCTCGCCAGCCTTACAAGACTGAGCAGGGTCCTGGAGGGGGTGGGTGTTGTTGTGGATGTGTCGGCTAGCAGCTGGGACGCTGCAGCCGTTCATGTGTGTATTCAGCAACCGTGTGCCTCAATAAACATGCTGCAAAGCACAAACATGTGGTCGGGTCTGCCCTGGTCATTCACAGACCTTAACACAGAGACCTGACAGGAGTACAGAACCAAAACCTAACAACGAAAATCTAAATCTTAACAGAATACATAACCAGACTAAACTAGAACATAAGATAATAAAAATGATAAACACAAAACGCTGGGTCAAATGACCCAGGACCGTGACATTCACTCCTGGTATTTAATATAGGTTGTTCACGGTACTTTGAGCTTCTGTGTGAATCAGCTTTTTGGGTCTATTTCATGTTCTAGTTTTAACCCTGACAGAGAGAGAGAGAGAGCAGAATTGCTGGTTTCCTCCATTACAGCAAGATGTCCTGGTCCTGAAGCAACAAAGGAGCCCCAAAACCATCACATTACCACTACCATGTCTGACTGATGAAACGCTGTGTTAGTTTTGCCAGATGTAATGGGACTCAAATATTACAGTTCAGCTTTTGTCAGTCCACGGAATATTTTGCCAAAAGTCAAAAGGATCACCAGGATGTTTTTTTGGCAAATATGAAAAGAGCCTTTGTGGGGTTTTTTTTGCTCAGCAGTGGTCTTTGCTTCGAAACTCCCCCTTGGATGCCATCTTTGTCCAGTCTCTATCTTTTTGTTGAAACTCTGACCTTAACCAAGATATGTAAGGCCTGCAGTTCTTTAAATGTTGTTCTGGGTTCTTCTGGCATGATGTTTTCCTGCTCAAGGTCTTTTAGCCTACTTCACTTTGTCAGACAGAATCTATTTCTTTATTCAATGATCTGTCAATAATCATTCTTGGGTGTGCCCCCCACCCCCGCCCTGCCCTTCCCTGCTCTTCCCTTCCCTACGTACAACTATACAACTAATGAAAGTATAAGTATTCAAGTCATGAGTTATCAATAAATGATATTATGACAACAAATTAATCTTGTGTATATTTTTTATTTCTCTGGGTGAAAGAACTTGTCTAAAGGTATTACTCACCAGATACATCACATCCATGAATCCTGGGGCTTCTCCCAGGACAGTGTACTGAATAGATATATCCACTTCCTTATTACAGCGAAGGGGTTTATCTTTACTCTTCACCTTTAGTGAGCTGGCTGTTTTAACATAAGGATGTTGGGGAGGTTGGAATTTAGGCACTCTGTGAAATCCAGTCTGAAATGTTGCAGTTCTATGTCCAGGGTATTTCAGTGTTGGTGCCAGGCTTGCCTGAATTATAGAAAAAAAATATTGGTTCTAAAGTTAAGCTTATAAGGATCTAAATGTTTAAGTATGCAAATAATTACTATAGTAGGACCTTGGAGGCGCAGCATATCAGAAACCACATTAAGTCTAGCTTTCCACAAATTTTCATGTGTTGTGACTTAGAAATGTTGACTTAAAGACTGTTTGAGTGCAACTATTGCCTTACTTGAAATATAATATCCTCATTGAAGTTATTTGTGCTGAGTGAAAATAAGGCTACACCATTACTGTCAGTTGTCAGATTTTGTAGTAAGGGTGATGTCCAGGTTGCTCCCTCAAAGAGGTACACTGATGCTTCAGGAATGGGTGTACCATTGTAGTAAACTGCTTTGACCTGTTCAAACCACAATGTTGTATTATATAACACAACAACATGACTAAAATGAAGAAAACAAATTTACACTTACTTTTCCTTCCACTTTTGATCCTGGTTCCCAAATCTTGGGCATATCAATAAAAGACACCTTTCCAACAACATAAGAAATCCTTATTCTCTTTCCTTGTTTGTGTGAAATTCCTGAATATAGAACTTAATATTAGAATGCGCAATTAGCCATCATTTTAATAAATTTTAATAAATTAACTATTCAAATAAAATGAAAAATGGCTTGCCTGTTCCCTCCTCTTTCATTTTGGCACTGACGTCCAGCTCATCTATAATTATTCTTTGGTCAATTTTAGTAAAAGCTGACATCTCAAAGGCAACAGCAGCACAACCAGTTTTGTCTGCCTAGAAAGTCCAACAAAATAAAAATATAAATGATTTTAAAAAGATTAACTAAAACTTGAAACAGTTTTGCAACATTTTGAACTTGGTTAAAATCAATTAAGCCCATTTCAACTCCATCTATGGTTACTAATCGGACAAATGGAGGTTGGGACAGTGAGCTGGGTGAGTTTAAAGTGGAAGACTTGAGGTCTTCCATGTGTCAAGGTACAGCTGTGTGGCCCCAATATGGGAATAAGAGAGTATAACTGTAAGCATAAATATAGCACATGTACACATATACACATATATAAATACAGAATATATAATAGGAATAAATAAGATAAACAGGAATATCAGTGGAATATACTCATTGATTAGCTATACTGTGAGTCTATTGCACAGTGACTGTTACACAGTCGAATATGAAAAATATTGCACAGTGAAAAGCACTACAGCTTAGTTGTTCTTCCCTCCTTTGTCCTCCTGTTTCCCCTCCCTCTCCCCTCAGTAAACAGTTTGATGGCGTGTGGGACAAAGGAGTTGTTGTCTGTTGGTCCTAGACTTTGGGAGACGCAACCTGTTGCTGAGCAGACTCCTCTGGTTGTTTATGACCATATGCAGAGGATGCCCAGCATTGTCCATAATGTCCAGCAGTTTCTTTAGTGTCGTTTTCACTGCCACTGTCACCAGAGTATCCAGCTTCATGCCAACCACAGAACCAGCCTTCCTGATTAGTTTTTTCAGCCTGGATAAGGTCTTCTTTGCCGTGCTGCTCCCCCAGCATACCTCAGCATAGAATAGTACCACCTGGTAAAACATCCTCAGGAGCTTCTTGCAGATGTTGAAAGACCTCAGCCTTCTGAGGAAATACAACCTGCTTTGGCCTTTCTTATACAGGTGCTGCGTGTTGCATGACCAGTCCAGTTTGTTGTCCACACGCAGCCCGAGGTACTTATACATGCTGACCACCTCCACCTCCTCTCCCTCTATCTGAACTGGCAGTGGATCTGGTATGGACTTCCCGAAGTCCAAACCAGTTACTTAGTCTTTGAGGTGTTGAGTTGCAGGAGATTTGTGTGACAGTGTCAGACCTGATGTCCTTCAACCTGACGTACTGTGGTCTGTCAGTGAGGTAGTTGGAGATCGAAGCGATCAGGCAGGGGTCCACCTGCATCCTGTTCAGTTTTTCCTGGAGCAGACAAGAAAGGCACTTAAAAATTGAAGAAACAGGATCCTGACTGCCTTTTCTGTTGTCCAGGTGTGAGTGAGCTCTGTGTAGAAGGTACCGAATAGCATCCTCCACTCCGACATCCACCTTGTAGGTGAACTGTAGTGGGTCCTGGGCATGTTGTGTCTGTGGTTGGAGGAGGTTGAGAAGGAGCTGCTCTAGAGTCTTGATAAGACGTGACGTCAGTGCCACCAGTTGGAAGTTATTCAGCTCATTGGGCCGGGTTTTTTTGGGGACAGGGACGATGCCGGATGTCTTCCAGAGGGCAGGCACTTTCTCCAGTATCAGACTGAGGTTGAAGATTCGTTGTAGTGGCTCCCCAAGTTCAGCAGCACACACCTTTAGCGTGCTAGGACACACCTTGTCAGTTGTTTCCTGACCTGGTCCATTGTGACACTGGAAGTGGATTCGAAAGAAGGGGAGAACAATGTCATGCTGTTGAGAGAGGGGTTGGAGGAGGGAGATGTCATAGTGTCAGGGAGGAGGAGAATTGAGGGGGCTAAGAGAGTAGGGAGAGGTCTCTGTTGTAAAGGTGAGGTTGAGGGTGAGGCTGCTTCATTGCAGTTCCATAATTTTCACAAAAAAATAAACTTGCAAAAACAAAACAAAACTACAAATTGGGAACTAATAATAAAAACACTGGGAAACCTAGAAAATAGGGATGGAGATCACGGAAGGGAGCATGGAAGGAGACACACACAGCATGGTGAGGGGACGACACGACACTGACAAAGAGAAACACAGGGCTAAAGTACACTGAGGGAAATGAGGGAATGAGACACACACTCGGAGCAATGAGCAAACACAAAACAAGAGTCCAAAAATACAGTTCTGGAGGATGGAATCGACTGAGTGGAGGAGTTTAAGTATCTCGCGGTCTTGTTCACGAGTGATGGGAGAAGGGAGCGGGAGATCGACAGACGGATCGGTGCTGCAGCTGCAGTAATGCGGACGCTGCATCGGTCTGTTGTGGTGAAGGGAGAGCTGAGTGTAAAAGCGAAGCTCTCAATTTACCGGTCGATTTACATCCCTACCCTCACCTATGGTCACGAGCTGTGGGTAGTGACAAAAAGAACGAGATCGCGGATAGAAGCGGCGGAAATGGGCTTCCTCCGAAGGGTGGCTGGACTCTCCCTTAGGGATAAGGTGAGAAGTTCGGCCATCCGGGAGGAGCTCAGAGTAGAGCTGCTACTCCTCCACATCGAAAGGAGCCAGTTAAGGTGGTTCGGGCATCTGATAAGGATGCCTCCTGGGCGCCTCCTGGGTGAGGTGTTCCGGGCATGTCCCACCGGGAGGAGGCCCCGGGGCAGACCCAGGACACGCTGGAGAGATTATATCTCTGGGC
>VURO01019526.1:0-27826 GCA_015108175.1 Pelvicachromis taeniatus
ATGAGACGGAGAAGGAATAAAAAAAAAAAAAAAAGTTAAAAAAGGCCTTCTGACTGACTTTAAAGATTCTCATGGCTTAAAATTTGTTTTCCAAGCTGTTTCCACTGCTGTTCATCTCTTTTTCTTCAATCCGTCTGAACCACCTAGTGTGATTTATTCTCTTTATTATTTCCCCCTCCTCATATTTCCTACCAGTTATTATTTCACTAAAGCTCTCGGGCTTTTCAGGAGTAACGAACAAGTGCGGAGAGAGAAAAAAAAAAGAAGAAGAAATATTCTTGGAAATGAAGCGACTACCGCACTCCAATGCCAAATAATCATTTATTTATTAGGAGATGAAGAAATGCGCTTCGGCTGTCTGACAGTTGAAACTGTGCTGAGTCTGTCAAGAAGAAAATTGATCATAAAAAATAATACATCTATGCTTGGCTCAGTCTTTTGGCTTTGGTGTTTAGAAGCACCGATTTAGAGAAGAGCAGTGTATATAATGACTAGTTAGAAAAAAATGACTTCATATGCACGTGATACACACAACAACTCAGCTAATTACATTCTATATGCATTTTGAGTTTTGACATGTTATTTACTGTGTGGGTAAGAGAGCATACCAACTATACCACCACTGATTGATGACTGTTATGCCTGATATTATACTTACTAAACATGCAGTACGCAACATTTGTTTCTCTAGCGGATGCTTTTTATCGCTAATGTCTGAATGGATCGTAATGTGACATTTTGTTTTTAAAAAAAAAAGGGGCCTATTGTGACTTTGTGTTTGCTCTAACAGCCCGTGGACTGTTTTCTATGTGAACTATTCAGCACAAATTCTCTGTACACATCTGCAACTGAGTGCCTTAAATAAATACCCATCTTCAACTGCCAGTGTCAACAGCAAACAACAAAAGATATTGGTAGCTTAGAAGAGGAGTCCACTGGTCTCGAACCCGGCCAAACACAAATTTGGTTGGTTGATCACATGGTCTTTGGGATCAAGTCTGTACTGAAACCTGAAATGTTATCTGGTAAGTAACATAAGTTTCCTTATTAACATTCAGGTAGTGCAAGTACTTTCTGAAGTAGGAAAACACTGTGTTGAGCAATAGTTTTTCTTTCAACTATTGCAAAATATTATTTTTACAATAAAATAAATAACTAAACTGCAGTAAGTTACAGGATCATCTGTCACTTAAAAAGTTGAAAATGAAGTGCTTTGGTACCAGAAAGAGGTGCAAATAATTAACCTAAAATGTGATACTGCACACCCACCTTTACCTGATACATTAAAAAAAAAAAAAAAAGTAGGTGTCACAGCTTTATTTAACAAAACAAAGGTCAGGGACTTAGACCATTTCCCAGTATGTTTATAAATTCACTAGGCAACAGGACATCAACCCTTTTCTCTTTTTCACTCATCTCCATAATTTTCCTCATAAATGATTTGATCTTTTGCTCATATCGAGGCTGCTAGCTTGTGATTGGCTCTGAGGTCTGGATAGCTTTAGCTTCTGTAAAGCGTTCATGTTCAGCTGAGTGAGGGTGATTTACCTGATTAGACACAGAATTTGTTACGTGTTCCCCGTACACTGCTAAAGACTAGAGGGGGCAGAGCCTTTCAGTCTGTGGAACAGTCTACTACCACAACTGGTTTTAGTTGACTTTGTTGATTCTTTTAAAAAGCAGGAAACAAAAACTTGTTTTGTTTAAAAAGGCTTTCTGTTGAGAATTTTGATTTACTTTAAAATGACCTATTTAGTTTATTGTGTCTCGTTGCATCTTTTTATTGGCTATTATGGCACTTAATGTTCTCATTCATTTTTACCCTTTTTGCATATCGCACTTAATAAATAAGCTTTACATACTTACTAATTAAATTTATTTTTACAAACATTTTCGTAGTGGTCCCTGTACTCTTGAGAGGAAAACTCTGTGTCTTCACTCAGAGTATGGAGCTTTGATACTAATGACATGTTAGCGCGTGGTTGTGAATATATGTGCAACTATTTTGTATAAATATAATAATTACCAATAAAGGGGCCGATGGATGAGTAGGTATAAATTAGCTATGCAACATATACCTGTCATTGATAGCCAGAGTCAACTATAATGAGTCAACTAAACTGATACTAAGTATGTACCCTGGTATTTTAGTTGTATATCTGCGAATGCAGCATACATATGATACTTCAACAGTGTCGTACACAGCTCATACAAGTCTCATCGCCATTTTGTCGAATATTCTGCTTGCACAAGCTGCACGCAAATGTGAGCAACAGAACAGTGACTGCATTTCATCTGATAGTTAGAAGGGGCTCCTTCAAATACATATTTGCTTTCAAATGTGGAAAAAAACAAAGAAGGGATCCATTAATCTTCCTGCAGTTAGTAAAGCAGTTTGCATTCTTCTAAAGAATATCCATCCAATCTTAGTTATACATGTTCAGGTTCCATAAGTAGCAGCTGTGAAAATGAAGGTGCAGATAGGGTCAAAGGTTGACAAAAAGTCATCTCGAGAAGAGGCCATTACCTGGATACACGGTGGAAGAAAAAGGAGGTGTTAGAAAAATATGGTGTGAGTTGAAGGAAGCAGTAGAGGGAGGACTGATTGTCAGAAAAATGAATGGGGAGAGAGGGACAGGTGACACTTGAGGGCAGACCCTTGATGGATTCTGTCCCTGTGGGGACTGATCGCAACATAGGCTATCAGGTTCTGACTTAGGCTTAGCCACTACTGGAAACAGTGTAATCACAAACACGCACACACACAAACACACTCGTTGCCCATCTGTCTCTTACTCTGTTTAGGCCTCACTCAGTATTACCGGAGTCATCACTCCAGCCGTGTAATCCTGCTGAGGGGCACAAACTGAACCCTGTCTCTACAAGACTGTCTGGGAACGTAAGTCATTTTCTATCCATCATCCCACCAGAGAGTGAGGGGGGAAGCAATGTGGAAGCAGAATCAGAGTCTATCTGCAGTCTCCTTGTGTTCATTGTATGCCTGCTTAAATCCCACAGGCAGAGCTACCATAGATGCTTACAAAGATATGCTCTCATCTCATAATTACCTGCAGGACCATAGTTTGCATTAGGTCCCCCATATCGTTGTCCACCATAAGCTCCATAGGGCCCACCAGGGGCACCACCTGGCCCTGGCCCATATTGCCCTCCATGACCTGGGACTCCATAACCACCATAGGGGCCTCCTGGTTGACCTCCAGCACCTCCATATGGAGTTGATGGGGGAGGCCCATAGGAACCCCTGCCTCCACCGTATGGCACACCCGGTGGTGGGTTAGCTCCAACTGGATAGCCCTGCAGAGGGACAACATTTAAAAAAAAAAAAAAAAAACTATAATAAACAGGCTTACTGCGTGAGAAGTAACATAGTCTGAAAACCACAGAGACACAAGATTTGTTGCCTTGGATCTTGCTACTTTGTACTCCACTTGTTTAATTTTAATATTATAATCTAGATCAGATTTCTAATCTCTAAACCTAACCAAGGAAAGTAAAAAGAAACAAAAAAAAATGGCAGAATAGCTTGTGATAAAAGACAAAAACACCCTGTGAAGTTAAGGCACACAACGATGCGTCCCGCTGGCAAATTTTCCAGGCTGCCTTTTCTCATAGCAGCCATCCCTCCAGACTTTCTCCATTTGAAGCAATGCATCAGGGGTTGTAACATCTAGTTCTTTTATTGAAACATTTCTGGGGAAAATATGTAAACATGTATTCATAATACTAAAACCAGCTGCCCAATATTGTATAGACCCCCATAGTGCCGGAGATAGGAGTCCTCTGCTTGGTCTCGTGCTCCTCATTCAGCAGTTTTTGCAGTGTACTTTGCCCCTCTAGGGCTGTGTGCAATTGACTGGTAATACCTTAGCCGTGAACAGGATTGTGTTGTCTGTAGCAATGTTTATGTGGGTTTAGCATAAAGTTTTGATCTGGTCTCAAAACTCATAGAGCCTACCCAGCAGTTAATTTGGCACCAATGAGAGCTAGACAATATGAGGAAAAGATTTTAATGTTTAATGATGTTTAATGTTGCGTACTTATCTGACAGCTACAATTAGCATGCAAATTAAGATTTTACCAGCAAATCATGTAATTGGTTTATAATTAGGAGACTGCTCATGTGAAGTTACCTTGACGACAGAGAGGTGGGTAAATTTATGTGAAAGGCCAAAACAAAACAACAAAAATACAGCGGTATTTTGGTGGTTTACTAGCTGTTTTAATTACTTTTTAAGGCAAAGATAGTTAAACATGTAAAACATAGTCTTCTTCTAGCCTTTCGATGATGTAATTAATTAGTACTTCTAGTATTAATTGATTCATGAATTAAGTCAAAACTGGACTGTACAGCAGCTTCACGATGCCATAATTCAAGCAAAATAAGACAGATTGTATGCCACTGTGCTGATCAATGCTTCGCTTGTTGCCATAAAACAGCTCAACGTCTTTTATACGCTAGGTAATTTAAGTTAAAATTTACTTCCGCCGTAATTATGTGTTTCAGCAAGAACGATGAGTTACCTCTACTTTCGGGTTAAACCCCACCATGACTGCTATCAATTCAAACGAGGAAACTAGAATATTTACGTATTCCTGAGCCACAAGACCGGATTTAAATAATGCACACTGATTTACACGCTATTTCCTACCGAAATGTTGCTAAAGAATAGCAACAGTTTACGGTGTAACACTTAGCTAACCACAGCAGACAAATGAATAACAGAAACTACTTGCGGTGCTGTTAGTTACGTCATATTAGCAAATAAAAGAGATAACAAACTCAATAAACAACATTAGCGTGTTATTATAAAGACAAAAACAAAATATAAAATGCGGGAATTCCATACCTGTCCGTAGTTGAAACTCATATTTTTGACAGTCCTTACTTCCTACAGTGAAGCATCCGTAAGGGCAGATACAGCGACGTCCGGTTTCCGCTCGCTATTGGTGCATTGTCCGATCTATCAAAACCGCACCCGTGTTCTCTGCTCCTGATTGGACGGTAGTGTGGAAAATCGGATGACGCCAGAACAAGCAAGGCGGGGTCATATGTCTATCCCTATTGTAAAGTAAAGCTATGTGTGAAGCCTGTTGTGAAATACTTGGTGCGTGAGTGACTCAGCGTGTACTCCTATAGTAAATACAGGGTTCACCTACAGCATGTATTTTTCCTAACTGATCTGGTAAACCGTTTGATAATTGTGAAATGCATGAAAAAAAGAGACATACACAAACATATTTTAACAGTGAAACAACTTTATATATTACATTACATTTAAAACAAACTATAATAGCTATAGTCTCACTTCATTATGGTTGAGAAATAGCATTTTTGCATTTTTTTGCATCCGCTTATCCTTTTCAGGGTTGCGGGGGGCGCTGGAGTCTATCCCAGCTGTCTTAGGGCGAGAGGCGGGGTACACCCTGGACAGGTCGCCAGTCTGTCGCAGGGCTAACACACATAGACAGACAACCAATCGCACTCACAGTCACTCCCGTATTCACACCTATGGGAAATTTAGATTATTCAATTAACTTATCCCCACCAAGTGCATGTCTTTGGACAGTGGGAGGAAGCCGGAGTACCCGGACAGAACCCACGCAAACAATTGTATGTGTAATTTTTTTCAATGAATGAATTCACATCTGTATTGCACCTTCACTAAGCAATTTCGATCTAATGCCAGAATAAAGGAGATTTTCTTCAAGTCTCTTCATCTCCACTTACTGTGTTCAAGAAAGTGCTCTGCTTGGTCAATGTTTATTTTCAGGGAAAGGGGTTCAGCATCTGTTCTGTATCTAGATGAGTTTAGGACCTTTAACCTTTTAAAATGTTAAAGTTTTATCCATTAGAAATACCTGACCTAACAGCTTATCACAATTTACTATTAGCCAATGATGCACATGCTACATAAAAGCATGAATACACACACTCATACACACACAGAACATAATTGCACAAAAATAGCTTCCTCTTTGACCCACAATTTTGCTGTCGATTTCCATGCTGAATTTCATGTAACGTGGTAATATTTACAAATCACTGGGTACTTTTTTTCTTTTCTGTGAGCAACAGTTCTGTAAGCAGTTGGAAGGATGCATTTGCTTCCAGTAGCACCTAGAGTTATTCAATTATTTTTTCAGCGAATCCGAGCAACATGATTCTTTTTCATTTATTGGTATCTCCTCAGTCTTGATGTTACTCAGGTTCTGGATAGAGACTGTTGGATCCACTCGCAAAGATGATCTAGACTTGTACTTTGAATGAGGTGCTGACAATGACTTCAACTCGTGATTCTCGTCGTCCTGTATTTTCTTCATGATTCGTTTGTTGGCTTTGATGCAGATGAAGTAAACCATCTCGCAGATACACATCAAGATACAGACAGCAGAGGACACCACCATGAAGAAAGTGAAGATCTTCTTCTCTGTGGGGCGGGATATGTAGCAGTCCACTGTGTTCGGGCAAGGATCCATCGAACACTTGGACAAACGGGGTACGTCGAACCCATTGTAGACGTGGTAAAGGATGTAGAGAAAACCAGCGTCAAAGCCTGCCTTTAAAATCAGGCTCACCTATGAGAAGACAAATGAGTGTTAAAGTAGGAAAAACCTAAGTGATTTCTCTATTAATAATGGCTGTGTTTGGTAGGATTGATTTTAAAGGTTCAACAATTACTGTAGCTTATCTTAACCACTTGTCCAAGCTCTTATGATGTTTAAAAAGCATAAAACATACACTTTTTGAAGCTGCTGAATCTATTTTGCTATAGCCTAGTATAGGTGGGTAGTATTAGTATCTATCTTGGTATCAGCATCTGCAATATTTGATATTGGATAGATACCAACATTTGCAGTATCTTAGTATCTTACACCACTCTTACAAAGTCATCACACATACAACTTCACCTCAGTTTGGAGGTGTGGTGAAACGTGTTGCTCATCCATTATAATTGCTAATCTCCTTCTATGTGTGGCACACACAACATAACTGGAATTAAACTTTAACTCCCTTACCAGGTATGTCCACCACAGCCCTCCACGTTTCTTCCCAGGGCGGGCATACAGGTGTTTACCCACATGAGTGGCGGTGTACTTTAAATCCTTCATCTCTCGATATTTGACGTGAGCGACAACCATCAGCGACGGGCACGTGACGAAAATGAGCTGCAGGGCCCACAGGCTGATGTGGGAGATGGGAAAGAAGTGGTCGTAGCACACGTTGATGCAGCCTGGCTGAGCAGTGTTGCATACAAAGTCTTTTCTTTCGTCAGCCCACACCCGCTGAGCCGCCACCACAAACACCATCACCCGAAAGATGAAGACCACTGAAAGCCAGACCCGACCGAACACTGTGGAGTATTTGTTGACCCCACTGAGGAGGGTCTCCAGCCAATTCCAGTTCATGACAGCTGCAGTAGAAGGGGACGAGAAATCTGAGGGGTATGGTTGACCTCCTCAAGAGATCAGGTGGAATGAAGTTCTTGATCCAAACCTGACGAGTCAAACGAGAACGTACGTTAGAAGAATCTTTGTGGTTAAAATATTGAAACAGTGTCAGTCAGTGGTTTGTAACACACACACGCACACACACACTAGGATTCACTTTTCACACTTGTAGGCTGCTTCCATTATTATATACTGTCTTTAGCAAGTATCCACATTTATTCAAGCTCCAAATAGCCAGATTATATCAAGCTATGATATTCAATTAAATTCAGTTTTATTTATTTAAATCACAACAATGGTTGGGTAGTAAGGTAAATTCCCTACAGTATCACAGAGAAAACCCCAACAATCATATGACCTGTTTGAACAACTGCTTTAGCGACAGTGGGAAGGAAAAACTTGCTTTTAACAAGCAGAAACCAGCAGAACCAGGCTCAGAAAGGGGCAGCCATCTGCCATGACTGGTTGGGTGTGATGGGAGGAAGACACGGTAAACACCAGCTGTGGTGTTTATCATGAACCAGAGATTAATAATAACTAATGATTAAATGTAAAGAGGTGTATAAACATATGGAGATTGAAAAACGTGAGTGAAGAAGAAACAGTAAGTGCATCATGGCAATTCCTCCATGATGCATGAGCTGGTTCCACAGAAGAGGGGGCTGAAAGCTAAAGCCTCTACTTCCCATTCTACTTTTAAATACCCTGGGAACCACAAGTGACCCTGCAGACTCAGAGCAAAGTGATCTATTGAGGTGATGTGGTACTGTAATCTTTAAAATAAGGCGTAACCTGATTTTTCAAGACCTTGTTTGTTAAGAGGATTTAAAATTTATTTCTGGATTTATCAATGAGTTAATGAACAGAAGCCAATATGGGAGAAATATGCTCGTCTTTTCAGTCACTGACAGTATTCTTGCTGCATTTTGGATCAACTGAAGACTTTTAATGGAGTTCCTCAAACATCCTGATAATAATGAAACACAGTAGTCTGCGTAAAAGTAATAAATGCATGAACTTTCAGTTTCATTCTGAGACAGGATGTTTCTAAATTTAGAGATATTGCGCAAAAGCAGGAAAGCAGTCCAAGATAATTAATTAACATACACATTGAAGGACTTATGAAAAGTGGCTACTGGAGGCCAAGTAATGCCATCTCGAGTAAGTATCTAGTTAGATACATAAATCAAAGGTATTTAGGGTCGATACAATAGACATATTAAGGTTAGTAGTCTCTGAGTTCAAGTAGATATAAGCCTCAGAGGTCATGTGTATTGTTTTCACTGTGTATGAATGTGCTTGTCTGTTTGTCTCTACAACAGTATCTATGAAGCCACTGCAATATTTCTCTAGTATTGTTTCCCAAAGCTAACGCATACAATCACAAACAAGAAAGCTGTTCTGAACTACTGATACGTCAAATATGAAGTTTGAGGATTTAAGCTGTTGCGACCACAAATTTGTCATTATTATTCCTCGTTATTCTTTTGCTTTTGCTTTGTAAATCCACGAGTATGGAGTGAGTGAGTCATCATCAAAGCTTCTCTTCTTGGAAAGAACCAAACCCACACCTGCAACATTGTAAGTCAGCTGTTCGAATGGACATCTTTGTTGTCCCATAATTCTAGTTACAATATGAATTTAACTGTGCAGACTTTAAAGTTATATTTGTTATGGGAAACATACACAGTTTAGGGAAAGTTTTGAAACATTTTAATACAAGTATAGACATAAAGAAGTTCTGCTGCGTTACAAACGGGGTTCAACAACAATAAAAAAAAAAGCATCTCTTTTACATTTACATCTCATTCTGGTAAATGCACACAGCCTGACAGGGAACATGTTGGATAACAGCTTCGCTGTCCACTGTTCCATTTCAGTTCTGTCACGTCTAATCCCGACTATTTGAATTCAAAAACACTTTCCCTCAGCATCTCAGCATGGCTATAGACATATTGAGCTGTCAAATCAGTTGCTATTTTCTCTCTCATCCAGCATTCCTGACTATTAAATTACACAGCATAAAAAGACTTAACTCAATGAATGCCTTCAGAATCACAACACAGGCTACTGAAGGCCAGGCACGTTCAATCAAAGCTGAAGTTACCTACCTTTTACCTCTCCTTCTAATAGATAATACAACCACCCACATTAATCTTACAATGTGCCTCAGCCGGGGTTTCTGAGACTCAGATGTTCTGCAGCTATCAGAACGATTCTTAAAGGAAATCTTCTGGCATCATCTTAAAAAAAAAAAGGAGCCACAGACGCTTAAAGGATTTATAAACACACAGCCTACTGCCATCTTACAGTTTTAATTCATTGCTTTTCACAAATGTAAAAGGCATCTAACTTTTGTTCATACAAAAGGCACACACAGACAGTGATACTCAGCGAATAAACAAAACCTCAGAGAGAAGATCATATCTTGTCTAAAGGGAGGTGACCACAACTTGTTTTTCTGTTTTCTTTAGATGCAACGTTGCCCTGTACGCTCTTATCTATGTTTTTGCATAGTTTTCTCTTTCACGTCATCGTGACAGTGGAGACAGTTTTCTCAGGTTGCCCCTGTCTTAATTAAAAGTCTTACAGAGACAAGGATAAATTAACGGCCATAAACATAACCAAGATTACACAATGGCTGCAGTGTCAGGCATGAACCAATATAATTCAGACCCTCTTCTGGCACTGCCACAGATGCTTGAATGTAACTTGCTCTACAGGTTGAGCAAGTTACCACTCTAAGTCTGTGGGCTAATCCTAATTCACTCTGTGGACTCCACACACTTAAAAACATTCTTCTGTTAATATTCTTGTTATTTCTCTTTTTCAATTGATTTTATTATAACGTGGTTCCCTATTGACAGTAATTGTATTTTATTTGTCGTACAGCACTTGTATGTCTCTGATAAAGGAAGCTGTATAAATAAATATACTTACATTACATGTCAGTACATCAATAATACATTGTCTGTATGACTCAAAGCTCCTGGCAAACAAGGTGGAGAGGAGGTTCTCTTGTGTGGCTTTTCTCTTTTCTTTTACCCTCTTCATTCCACCACAGCTCTTTCTTAGTTTTCCTGACATTCACAAATCTTGCCTTTAAAAAAAAAAAACTTTCAACATGACTTTCTTCCATTTTTCAAGGTAGCATGAATCATCCAGAGGAATAAAGCACAAGTAATCCAGGTGTAGTTTTATTTGCAGTGCTTCCAGTTATCTCTCTTTACAAATCTTATTCTTTTGTACGCATCAGGGCTGAGCTCTTCCCTTGGCACATGATAAAACAGCAACAGAATGAGTGACATTCGTGGCCTTTTTTATCACCAGCCCCCTTCTTTCCTATTATCCTTTGTCCTCATCCTTTCCTGTATACGTCTGAATTTAAAACAGAACTCAGGAATTCGTCTACATAACACCTGCTTCCTTGATTCATTAATTCGTGCAAATATTTAAAAAAAAAGTATAAAACACCTTACCTAGGTGCAGGGAGCACCATTACATGAGTGCTAAGTGAATGTGATGTATCAGCTGCTCTTGACTCAATGCTCACTGATTTGTTCTCACCTGGATCTTTTAAGCGGGCTGGCTCTAAGGTGTGGCCTTGCTGGTAAACATGAGGAAGAAGAGGAGGGTAGGTGGAGCGTCGCCTAAAAAAAAGTTACATTCTCTTACCTGACGGTGTCAGTATGCATGTTAGACATGAATAAAAAAAACTGCCCCGGGGTATTTTGAGGAAAAACAATGAAAGTGACAGACAGACAATGTGAGAGAAATGGAAGAGAAACCGTGGCGCAGAAAGATAGCAGCACAGCAAAGTCAGAAATAATGCGAAAGGTGATAATGATGGTTGATGATAGAAAATGATAACAAATATATTCAGCAGAAAATGTAGGTGGATAACCAGAGCGATCCGCATAGTGTTGAGTGTGATGCAGAACGGATGCAAATCAGCACATTACAATACAGAGTGTCTGATCTGCGAGACAGCGCGAGGACCCGGTCTCTGTTTTCAGGCGTTTAACCTTTAAATCCCACTTAGTTACTTGCATTTACTGCCCTACCGCTGTGCACAGTGATGATTGCACAGCGTAAATAGAAAACAAATGTGGATTCCAGGCTGCACTTTCGTCGCCCACTCAAAAGGAAACTCTGTTACAGTAGTTTGAAATTAAAAAGCACCAAAGCGGTTGGACAAACTTATGCATGTAGGACATAAAGTAACCATCCCATGACATCGTATTTAAACCCCACAGAGTGACAGTTTCGAATCACTTTTCATTCTTGTCACACTGCAGAAACAAAAGGAACTGTCACACGGCAGTTAATCCCTGTGGGAAATCATGCATATGTCTTCATGGCAAATAATCCGACACATTCCACAGGAGGGAGATATTTCTCTCACTCACTGTTGTATTTAATTGTTGGTTGGCTGGATTTTTTCCCCCCCTTTTGTTTTGTTTTAGTTTCCAAGGAATTTGCAGACACACCCACCAAGCCACTGAGGTAACAAACTGGAGTAAACGAGGTAACAAAGTTGCACATGCCAGGAGATACAGCCTGCAATGTAATGCTTCTGCTTTTACGTGCAGCATGAAGCCAACATAATAACATTGGTTAGTTAGTTTTCATTCTACAATGTTGTTAATCTTTTGCAACAAAAGGAAAAGGTACAATGGAAATGAGTCGCTGCAGGGCAATTATGAAGTTCAGTTAAGGTGTGCCGGAGTCATATTAGTCAAGCTTACTTGAAACTTCCTTAAAAGCCACAAAGCAGGTATTCCTTCATCTGGTTTCTGTTTTTACGCAAACCAGCCAGCCTTCTTTGAAAACGAGAGATCATACCTCAGTCAAAAATAGCACAGTCTGCAAAAAGGCTGAATTCTGCAATAAACATACTATCTCACACTGAGAGGACACAGACAGGAGGAAGATCAGACAGAGAGAAAGATGAATGCCTTTCTAAAAAGAATATGTTATGCCCTCTGTCGGCCTCTAGAGAATGCTGATGCTCCACCATTTTATTACACTTTTTTTTTTTTTTTTAAGTTAAGCAAAGAGGAAGGGGGTGGGGTGGGGGTGTGGGTGTGGGTGTGGGGGATGAGAGAGAGGCAAGAAATGTTAAGTAGACAGAGAACAGAGACTCTCATCTCTCTTATTAAAACCTAGCAGCCACATCATCTACAGCCCGCACTTAGGAACCACAGAAGTGGTTGTCAGTAGTGATATTACCGCGTAAAAACAAGCTATTATGGGATGTAATTGTACTGACTTATAGATTTTAACATTTAAAACACAAGTGCACATTTTGGTCAAACTGCAATTAAAGCTCTGTGGTCACTTGTAGTTCTTCCCTGCTGGGTTTGCTGCTGAGCCGCCCACTTCAGCGTTGTGGAGAGTACATGTGCGGGTGTTCAGCCAATCAGAGTTAGCCTATTTAACTGTGCACAAAATGAGGTGGAAGCTACCCCTTCATCTCCTGAGTGTAATGTAACTTGGAATAAATATTACATGTGGAAATGTTGGCAGGTGAGTCTGTGAGTGCTGGCTGATTTATGGCTGCCTGGAGCAATGTCACAGCACTCTAAGGTCACTGTTACATTTTTTTTTTATTGTATTTCTTTCTTTCTTTTTTGGTTTGTGTCTGAACATGAGTTGAATTGCTGCATGTTTGCTACAACCCTGCTGGCCTGCCTTCGCTGCTGTTGTGGTATGTTTGTGTAAATTTTTCATCACCACAGTGCAGGTGGTTGCCGCTGTTGCCTGGAAATGATGTTGGTTGCTTGCCACAAAAGAAGTCTTCTGCTTTCACAGACAATCCCACCATCATGTCTCATTGGGCTTGAAACTCTCTCCTTATTTACCTCTCATGCGTGCTTTAAATTTTTAAATTTGTTTGTGTGACAGTGCAAGGGTGCTACTAATGATGTTAGATGTGCATGGTAATTCTTTTTTGCCAGCAGGTGTAGGGATTGCACCGTGATTACACACAATCCTGAAAATCCCGGAGGAACAGCTCCCCGCAAAACATCATGCTCAGACTGAACTCAGGCACTTGGGATTCTTGGTGGGTGCTCGGTGGGCTGTCAAGTTTACAAAATCTTTTGGGAAAACTGCTCCTGGATTTGGATTAAATAAACTACCCAAGATCTAATGAGGTTGATCACAATGTCCAAAGATGTTCCACAGTCTTCTCCTCTGAAAGCATTCCTGACACAGGTGTGTGATGTATGACATGCTCAGCCTCACCTGGCACGTCACGCTTTTCATGTGACAAATGGCATACAGTATGAGGAAATGCACCTCATACATTTCCTCATACTGTATGCGGAAATGTATGAATGAATGTATGAATGTATTAGTCAGGTGACTAATACATTCTTGGCCTAAATGAATTTTGTGCTACAAAATCAGCCTCAACTGTTAATTCTTTAAGTTTAGTTAGTTTCAGGCATTCATTTTCAGATAAAGTGGCTCTGGCTTATTTTTAGTTCCATATTTCGTATTTGTGGACTCTAATAGAGTAGTTTTCCTTGATCCTTTCTATCTTACACTGCTCATTTGTGCAGCCCATCACTTCATTCGCTGTCTATTCCCTTGCACTTTAAGTCAGTTTTCTTCTTTAATGGCACAAGAGGATGTTAATGCTGCCCATGCACAACTACTCAAAATACCAAGTACTCATCTTAGTAAAGAAGGACCATGTTACCTGTCACCAAGGAAACTCCGATGAGCTGTTACTGTTTTAAAAAAAGAAGGAAAGCATAAAAAGTCATTTTCTGTGTCTTGCTGACATGGTAAAAAGTAAAGGGGGGCCTTTTATGCTCATTTCAACACTATAAAAAAACCCTCTAAAAACAGTTTTGTCTGAATAGAAATGCATAAAAAACTATTTTCTAAACTCTCAATGTTTAGGAGAGGGAGTTAAAATTTTACCTGACAGCAATCTTTTTTTTATTAGCATAAATCTGGAAGATCTGCTTCATCCTGTGAGTCAGCAGGACAGACTTAGCGACATCAATTTCAGAGAGGCTTTTCTAAAAATGCAGGCTCACAAGTGTTTTAAGAGTATCAAGAATAAAAATGCATCTCCCACCGAGGCGGTAGAGGAATATATCACTGGATGTTTTCTTCCTGAACACCTGGCAGATCACATTTTAGGTGAGGACTGCTAAAAAGAAACCCGTTTCCAGAAAGTGCAGAAAGTGTTGCAGAAATGGGACTGTTGAGCCAAATGAGCAAAACACTGGATGAACACTGCCATTAGTGGAAAGCGCCATTTATATGTATAATCCTGAAATGTTGGTTTACATCCTTACACCCTGGATAGTCTGCACACCATCTAGCAATAGATGGATGGAAGAGTCTTAATGTCCCCGCACTGAAAGATTAGGAGTAATTGGCTGAGAATGTGAAAGCATATTTTCAAAATGACGGAGCTACTAAATAAGTGCCAAAGCCCCATTAAGGAATGCGTGAAATAAAACATTGGAACAGGGACAACATTCCTCCCCCAAAAGTCCCTCAACTGGCCTCTTGTATTCGCAGAGGTTTATGGACTGTTGTTTAAAGAAGCAGGGATGCTACACAGTGATAAACATGGGCCTGTCCCAACTTTGTCTGCCATCAAATTCAAAATGAGCTAACATTTGTTTTAAAGTGGAACATTTTCTCAGCTTAAACATTTAATATGTTTTTTTAATGGTCTGTTGTGAATAGAATAAAATGTCCCACCTTTTTTAAATTGGGGGTTTAAGGTTGGAATATAAAAACAGATTGAATGCACAAAGAAGATATTTTGTATTTTATTATTAACGACACGTAGCTTCTTAAGGACACAATCAGCTGAAGAAAATTTCTTACCCTAAGTTGTGTTAACACCTCTAAGGGGCATTTTATACCTGCCTCGTGAATGTAATAAATTCTCAACTTTGTCTCATTTGTTGTTACTAGCTGCAGTTTCGGCAGGTTCATCCACCCCTTGAATTTTGTAATCTGGTGTTGTGCATCTGAAACCACAGCTGGGATGACATAAATGTATGACCATGTCTGTTTTTAAACGACAAGTTTGGTGATATATCATCACAGAAGCTCAGAGATTCACAGGTTATACAGAGTGAAACCTTGTGAGTGATACCTTTAAAAAAAAAAAAAACTCCAGTTTTGACTTCTTCTCGTCCTTTATTAGTGCTGATGTGGAGGTATCGTCTGAGTGGTGACACTTATTCTTCACAGCACTGCAGCAGCTACCTACACCATAACAACAAGCAGGTGGAACATGAAGTAACCAGCTGGGGAGAACTGGGATACGGGGCCTTAAGACTAAGGCATCAGTGTGCCAGACGACGGCCCAGTTCTCCTCAACAAGGACAACTCTTGAGACTATCCTGCTCTATGGACATGCACCATCTGCCCTGCTTGCCAGATTTGCCTCCTTGGTACTTTGTCCACTTGCCAGAGACCAAAATCAAGTTGTAAACAATCATCCTTCTAAATCACTGGAGGACATTCAGATGCTCAAGTGTAAAGGCGCAGAGTGAAAACAGTCTAGAGGTGCATGAGAAGATGACCCCGAACAAGTCATCAATCAAATTTATATAAACTTTCATTTTGTTTTAAGCCTATACTCTTAACCCATTCAACATGTCTTGTACAATAAATATTTGATAGCATTTTTCTGTAATTTACTTGTTATCAGGATCCAATAAAAAGACATCATTTGGAAAAATGAGCATGATTTATTCACATACAGAATTTAAAAACAACCTATTGGGTGATTAGACTTAGTTGAACCTTCAGTGCAGAACATTGAACCAGCAACAGGATTAGGGACAGGTCTAATCACTGCTGGTGGTAAAGATGAAGATGGAGGCTTGGATGCGGTTCTAAGAGACCGAGATGAGATAGAGATGGAAAGAAGACAAGTTACACAAAATTGTGTGTGAAAGAATGACGAGTGCTGAGATTTAAAGCGTACAGAACGGATGCTGAATGGTTCGCAGAAGGCGGGCAAGGAAATGATTGGACTAATGATCTCAGTACTGAGTTTGCCGTTATAGAAAAATTGGAAGTGATGTAAAAAAAAAAAATATCCATGCAGCCTGAATACCCCAAAACCAGGCTGAAAATAGATCTTCCTTATTGAACTTACACATAAGCTTTACTAAATAACTATTCTAATAATCTCGCTCACATTACATGAATATTTATGATTACGACATAACAAATGACAAATGAAATGTCAGCAAAAGAATTATGCAGTGTACCGATTTGCACTAAACTAAAAGTTGTACTTTTTTTTACCATTAAATTTTCATTTGCCTTGTTTGTGACTCTATGACGTCAGCAGCTCCCGCCTGTCATTTCCAGGGCGTCAAATGTTGCTGATTTGCTAAAGCTGCTGTCATCTGACAGGTAAGCTCAACGACACAGATATGACACATCAATGCTGTGACGCCCTAGATTTATGGGAATAATGAGAGGATTCTCACTCCCAACTCATCACAATGGGCCAAAACAAAAAAACAAATAGAACTTAAGTCCAAAATTGGGACTCAATCTGAACTCTCCGGGGTGAAAGCTGTCAGTTTATTATTCCTTTCAACCAAACTGTCACTATTAATTTGACATTGATATACCGATGTTTACAAATGCTGCACAGAGCTCGTCACCTGTCGGGTTTCAACTGTGCTTTGCTTTGAATAACGCTGTAGCTATCCTCAGTGATCCTGTCGAGTCGTATGCCTTAGCTCTCAGATCATCTCAACAAACCACCCTCCCACAGTGCAACCCTCGAGCTTCTCCTGTTTTTATCCTGCCATCAGCCCAACTCCACACCCTCATGCCAGAGACCTGTTCCATTACTGTCACAGTCATTGCTCCAGCTTGGGTCATTCCCCAACGTGTCAAAGCTTGTGACACCAAGCCAGCCCTCACACGCAGTGTGTTGTGACAGCAACATGTCTCCACCGCCACCGCGGATGGTGTCAGGATGCCCCCTGAAGGAGGTCACGATCTTTTTTTACTTTTGCTTTGTCTTTCTCGGTTCCTAAGATTAACTCCACGGGATGCTTGTCTGCAGAGAGAAAAGTTTGTCAAAATGTCAGTGGATCTGAGGGATACTTTTGAAAAGGATATTCAAGAACTTAGTTATTCGTGTCTATTACATTAAAATTTTAAACATTCACGGTAAAACCCTTTAAATGAAAGAGCTACGGGACATGCAAATTTGAGCTTAGCACTAAAAATTGCAGGTGAAGGGCTCTTTCAAGCAGTTGTCGACTAGACTCGACAAAACGGTTTTGTTTACTGTTTAAAATCTAAGGTCTACTGCTTTATGAATCATTGAAAGTTTCAAGTGGTAGCTCTGCTGCAGTTGTTGTGAAGTGGCGTTATCTTTTATTGAAAAAAAAAAACTGCTTTTAGAAATGCAATTTAATTATTATGTTAGGCAGGGTAGGTGGGTGTCACTTATTGTCTTATTCACTACTTTGTGTAGGTCAACATTTGCAATTCCAGAGAGCGACCGATACTTTTTGTATTTGAGTCTGGCAGTGATTGTGGTGTTTGAGTGAACAGTGAGCTGCATGTAAAACTACACTAAGTTGTTTTGTTGTCTGCTAGAGCAGAAAATTTGGCTCTTTGGTGATTAAGCAGTGAGTAGTCTGTGATGTGTATTATCTGTTAATAATTGAAGGGCTATGAATGCTCACAGTGCAATTGTTGGTCTTGTTATAGTCGACATTTGATGCTAATGCTTTTTCTATTATTTATATTTTAAACAAAAATACACATTTCATTTGAATGGATATTATCATGCAGCCTCATATGAGTTCTGTCATGTCCATGAAAAAAGTCCCAAGTTGTATCAAACCAGTGTCATTCCTTTTAATAAATGTCAAGTAAATTTACATGAGACAAACGTGGTAAACGGTCTAAATATTTGTTTGTAGCTTTACTCTCAAAGGGTGACTGTTTTTATTATTATTCCATAATTCACTGAGGCCAGAGCCAAGCTTCTGTCTCAGTAGACTCCTGCTCAGTGTCTAAACAATACAGGCTATTTTTTATCAACCACACTAAAACTAGTTTGATGCTTTTGCGAATGCCAAAAGCTCCTAAAAAAAGAAAAAGAAAGAAAAAAAGGACAAATATAACTTAAAAAATAATTTGAGGTGGTTTTGATTTTAATTCTTCTTTATAATCTTTAAAACCGGCAGATAACATGGAGATGCTTTGCCACCCTTCTTTATTCTAGCATTGGCTTTTAACTGCTGAAGTGCTGTGTGCATGCAGACATGCCTGCAAACTACTGTTAGTCAGGTCCTGTCAGTCAAAGCAAGGCCTTCTAATTACCATGGCAATTGGAATAACATGCTCGGTGGAGTTAGGTGATTATACCGTCTACAAAAGATTGTACTGCTAATGGCTTGTGAGTGAGCGTCACCCTGGTCTGTGGTGTGAAAGTTAAACTGATTGGTGAGCAGTTAACAGAACTTGGACTGTGATACATTCCTAAATGTTTTGGCTTCATACAGTACTCTTATTACCCAAGATTTAAGATGACACGATGAAAAAGCTTTAAGCTTTAATTTGAGTGAATTTTGGCCACGCAAGAGTTGGAATAAATATAGCTAGTAAGACATTTTTCTTTTCTTTTTTTTTGCTACTTAAATTTTGCAATGACTTTTAAAACTTTGCTGCTAATGAACACTGCCACTCTGCTTACAACTTTTGGCAGCTTGTCTTTGTTCCGAGTCTTTTTTGTAATGAGCTTTTAGCCATTATTTTGCTTGACTCTAATGACTCAGCAAGATGCTCCACATGGAATGAAGCCGCATGAAGGAAACATAGTCAGGAAAACAAATAAACCCAGCATGAACTCAAGCAACAGAAGTTTCTGATAACCAAGAACTGTAAAGTAGCTTTACTTATGGTAAAATATGCCTAAACACCATCCAAAGGGGGCTACGAATTTATGTTTGTTTGCATTGTCTGTCACAACCTGTTGGACCACTTCCACCAGTGTCTGCTAGAAAAGCACGTATAGAGCTGCTGTTGCGTCCATGTAACGGTGTTTAACAGTTGAGTAAATATATTCTCAAGTGTTTACGGTTCTCAAATGGGAACACCCATGTTGTCCTCAACCGTTTTGCATGATTACTAAGATGCAAAGAAAACCAATACAGTTAGGGAAAACCAGCAGGTTTGCTCTTGAAGTAAAAAGCTTTAAATTGCTTTAATTTTTTTTATTGTTTAAACTTAAAAAATATTTACCTCTAGACACATTTAAACCATTTTCTTTCTTTTTAAATTGATTAATGAATTATACAAAGTGATGACCTCACAAGTTAATCATCCTAACTGAATCCTAATCATTTTTAGAAATGTTGTTTTTTTAGGTTCCAGTGAATAGAGCCTCTCCGTCTTTCCCACCAACAAACAACTCAAAATAAAATGAAAATTGTGTTTATGCTCAGAATTTCAGAAATAGTCATCTGAGAGGAAATCCTAGATTTGAAGAGTACCTAAAAATAAACTCGTAGTTGTGACCTCCAAAGTAAATGGAATTTAAAAATATGAGCATATTAGCTACATGCCTGTTCCTATATTATCATATACACAATAACATGATTGAACACGTAGAAGACTTTCTTCCCGCTTTGGTGGGACCTGTCAAGGTGTACCAGTTTTTTTGTGCTTTCCCCAGTTTCTAAAATAGTTGTGCTCTGTGTAAAATGTAAAATAATTAAATTTTATTTGGACATTCCCATTTAATCAGTAACAGCCCCTCTATCAATCCATCCAGATATAATCTCTCCCTGTATTCTCTGACCATTTGGCAAGTGTTTGTTAGATACTGTTGGCTGTCGCTGGGTTTTGCACCAAACACCTCCTTCTGATACTTTGCAACATAGACATTGACTAGTCTGCAAACACTTGCCATTTACTCTCCGGGCTGTAGGAAAACTTGAAAAAGTGTGAGGCAACAGTGGGAATGGGAAACGTGTCGCTAAAGGAGAAAATTCTGCCTTATCACAGAACAAAAGAGAAGCATTTTTTTTTACCTAAAAGACAAATATTCTGTTTCTAGTTACACTCCTGTTTGGCAAGTAATCTACCACTATTCACGAACTAGTGGGTGTTTTCAATGCAAACTATTGACAACTGCAGCAACATGCTGGCTGCCTAAATAATCACAATGAAGTTTTTGAGCACTTTACGAGCAAATCCATGCTAATTCATCCAACCTGCTTCCTGGAGAATGCACACTTCTCCTTAGCGACTGGTGGTTACTTCGGGTCACTGACCATTTTGTAGTCCTGTGCAACTGGAGCATTCATTGTTCATCTTTTCATGAAAAAACTGTCAAATGTTTTCACTTTTTTAATGTGTCTAATAATCTATAACTTTCAGTGACAATAAAAATCACTTCATCACAATCAACAATAAAAAGAAAAGTATCTGTTTGTTGTACCACGAACAGATACTTTTGAACTGCACTTTTGGGTACTTCTGTATGGGATTCTTTTTTAATTGCTGAAGGTTGGTGTCTGATCTTATATGAACTCAGACCCAGCAAAAAACTGTCACATGGTCTGACATTTCACATGTTTTGATTCTTGAGAAAGCTCGACCCATCCACTGGTCTAAAGAACTGATGGACCATACACTGTGTTAAAGGCACACAGTTCAAAATTATAAGATAAGATAACCTTTATTAGTCCCACACGTGGGGAATTTTAAATTCATCTGATGACTTGCACATCTGTGAAAAAAACATCAATGCTGAATGATACACATGTGGGTCTTACAGTTTCATATGCTGCCATGTAGATGGTGTATTTCTGAGAAAAGAAAGTTAAAGTATTTTAAATCTGCCAAACTGAAGATGTGCCTCTTTTAAAAAAACACAATAGATACAGAAACCCAAACAGATAAATAGATGAAATTTTATATCAAGCAAGAATTTGTAAGTATCGTGCCTTTGAAGTAAACCAACTGGGCTCTTCAGTTCGCAAACATTTGGTTTGAATCGTCCGTGACACCAAATTTTCTTTGCTATGTTTTTCAAAAAAAACAATAACCTTTCTGAGCTTCAAGATTTCATACATTTTAAATAAAACATAACGTTTAAAGAATTTACAATGCCCCACGCTCTGTTTTTATTTACTTTGCACATAGAACTGCGCTCATTAAAGCAACACTCCTCTGGGATTTACCCCACCAGGAAAAACAAGGTCACCCCTGTCTAGTTCTATGGATAGTGCCAGTTTGTTCATTAACCATGTGTTCATTCACATCTGTGCAGAAATGATGGTTCTCCACCTCAAACACCATTGTCAACACAATGAATATTGATCGTCAACATCGTCTTAATAAAGACTGATTGAGGTCGAGCATGTTTTAAAGGAGTTATTGGCTTGTACTTGATGTTTCTCCAGTGCTGCTGTGGTCTTATCTAAAACCAGTGCCTGACTCTAGGAATAAAAAAAAGAAAGAATAATTGTGAATTATAATTATAATTGTAAATGGAGAGCCCTAAGTTTGTCCTTAAACCATTAGCACACCCACCCCTCTGTTGTCCTTAGTTCAGTGAGCGAAGAACACAGGAAGGGTAGGAAACAACTACACTGCTGTTTACACTTTGTTATTAACTACAAAGAAAGGCGGCACTGCTCCCGCTGTTGTTGCTGTGCCATTGCTATATTGAAATGATTTATGAAATTCAAATCAAAAAGCATTTGACCAACAGCAGAACTTTCACTTTCCCAGTATATCAGTCAGGTGAGTGCTCCTGATGATCTCATCTTGCTTATTTAGTAATTAACCATGAAGGACCAGTCGCCCGCACACTGTAGACGGTGCGGTTCAAGGTGGTGAGCAAACTTGGACAACGCGTTAAGGACATTCATTTTTAACAAAAGTTTTGGCATCATATTAACAATGACTGCTTTGGTGTCTGTGCTATGATTAGGTTACATTATGCTTGTGTTATGTTATGTCCCCTTTATGTTGGCATTAAATTCATTTTGTTCCCCTCTGTGGTTGATGCTGTCTCAGAAACTTCCCTCGGGCATGATGCCATTCTGAGATGTCTAGTCAATAATTGCTGCTATTTGTCCATCTATGGATGACACCCAAGTGCTACTCTGCCTCCCTCCGGTGGCACTGACATCTCTTTTTTCTTCTGTAATGCTGCTTTTTTTTTAACCTTTATTTTTAAAAATCATTTCAGGTCAATCAGTTGTTTTCCTCAGTTGTGTCTCACTTCTTATTACAGGTGAGAAAGCTTTTTATAGCAGTTGCCTCCTTGCCCTCCTGCTGGGCAGGTCTCAAGTCAACTTGAGAAAGATAAAAATGTTTTGTTTTCGATCCCCTCGTTGCCAGTGAAGTTTATCTTATTTGGTTGGGATGGTTTCACCTTATATTACAATCTGGAGGTCTTTCCGTGCATACATTTTCGGTGCACTGAAATTGGAGTGATTTATTACTGTTTACGGCATGCAACTATCCATCCGAAGGGTCAACCCTCCAGATATTGAATCCTGCATTACGCATAATGCATATTGTCTTAGACCTTCTGTACCAAGTAAGGGCAACTCTGACTTTCTGAAGAAAATGGCTAGTTGCCAAGACGTCAGCTGTATAGTTAAACAGTTTTTTTTTAAACTTTAGTGGACATCATACAGTCTGAATATCCCTGCCTTTACGCTAAACTTTTTGTCTCTCTTTATGTCTATAAAGTCAGCAGAGCTCCCCTTGTTTACCGAGTGCAATTCATCTGGTATTACTACTACACATTTTTCTATTTGGTTTGGACTTGATTTGAAGTGTTTCTTGAAGACTATAACACAAAACCCCGTTATCGAAGGAAAAACGTAACCACTGTGAATCAAGGTTTTTCACTTTTATGTGCCTTGCTGTCAGTCAGTGGAGGTGTTGGACTGTGCAAGCAGAGTCGAGATGACCTGCGCCGTAAGCACTTAAATTAAAAGTCCATCTGCTTACACGTGTGACCACAGAGCACTATTTGATTTCCGTGCAATTCTATCTTCCTAATTACTTTGTGCCTCATTCGTGCTGCATATACATTGCAAGCAGGGATTAAAGCTCAGTGCATGGAAGCTTCTTCCTCTTAACAGGTGCAGACATGCACATATACACACACATCCATCCCAAAAGTGATTACTGAGGGTGGGAGAGGTGGAGAAAATAAGTGTCTTGTCTCTCTTCCAACTTCTTTCCGGGCAAACAATCAATGATGGCCCGGCAACAATTGAGTTACAATCATTTAGTGTTTTCCGGCTCAGCTTTGATGCCGTCTACTTCCAGACGAGGCTTGATGGGACGGGGGAGAATTGAATTAACTTAAGTCACAAGGGGAGAATGGCACCTGAGAGCTTTGGTTATTCAATAAACCGCCTTTCATTCACTTGCTCTGTTCTCTTGCTGTTCCTCTTTCTTTTTTAACTCCCCGGCGTCCGCGTATTGAATGCCTGGCTTCTTGAAGACAAGGTGAAGAAAGAGGCAGAACAGCAGCGGGAAAACAATGTGTCTAATCCACGTGCCAGACTTGCCTTCTTCACCAGCTGATTTGGCGCGTTTGCTGTTGTTGACTGTATATTGTCTTGACTTGTGGGTGTTTAAAAATCTTTAAAGGATTACATGGGTATTTCAAGTAATTTCCTTCCCTAAAAAGCAGCTTTGGCTCGCTTGTTTGTTATTGCTATTGTCGGGGACATTCTGTCCAATAACTGAACTGAATGAAGTAATTAAACTACTCTGTGCTACGAAGAACCTTTAGCAGCTTAATTGAAAGTTGGAGCCTGACTAAAATGTGTTTACAGTCCATTTTCTTGTTGTTGTTGTAGAAATACTAAAGCAGAAAAGGCACCAACTTGGTATGTACTGTAAATAAATACAGTTACACTATGTGTTAATAATTCTCATTTTCATCAGTTACTTTACTTTATATCCTGTTGAGATGTTCAGAGAGTTCTGAAGAGTCACTTTGGTGGAACTGCATGTAAGAAAAATTTAAAATTATTTCTACAGACTAGAGCTCCTTGTGAAGATAATAAATTAAGAGTAGAGTGCACAAAACATATTTCCTAATTAACCATGCTGAGAACTATAATCACTTGACCGTTAACGGTTTGGTAAACATGATGATTGCACATCTCTATTTACTGTTGAAAATTCTATTAAAATTCTCCATGTTGCCTTTAAAAATGTCAGCTTACCTTTGTGTGTATTAAGTAGCTTTTCTTTTTTTTTTTCTCACCTACACTCAGGTGGAGTGTGAGCAGTGCCCTGTCTTCCTGTTCCAATATTGGGCGAGGCTGCCCAACTTTGTGATCCAGATGCGAATCCCTGCTTCCTGTGTTTTCATCGCTCCTCTGGAATAAAAGCCCAGCTGAAACCTTTGCTCTTTTTTCCAGATTGTTGTCACCCTTGTAGTGGTAGTCCCCCATAGTCTCCCTGCCTTAACTTGGATTTGCCTGCAAACCAAGACATGTAAATCCTTGTCAGTACTCACCTGCCTGCCCACTCTCCACCTGCTTTCTTTACCTTCAACTCAGAAAAGACAGCCACGTAAGAACTGATTCCAAAAATAATCAGAGCACAGTTCATTCCTCTGATTCACTGGAAACACCTTTAACCTGTTCTTTCTTTTCTGGCACTCCACTGTTCCATCTTTTTGTACTGCAAAATACTTACCAGAGATTACTTACCTGAATCCTGTCTGCAGCGCTGCTTGTGTAAATAAAAGAGTTAAGCTTGCATTGGTCTCTTTGGGTCTTGCTATTGAGTTCACATGTTCTTGTGAATGTGACATTGACATTTCAAACTGGTGGGTTCAGATTTGAAAAATAAATGATTATTCCTTATCCCGTTCAATATTTCTGCATCTGTGGCTCCAGGTAACCTGCTCTATTACTTATCTTGAGAAATTTCTCAGCCAGTTTCCAAGGCAGTGACACAGAGTGTAGGTGAGGCGCTGCATTATGGGAAGTGCATTCCTGGATCTAGTTTTTGACAAAGATGTACTGGGCTTCCCTAGCTTTGTGTTTAACAGACTTGAACAAATGGATGAGTGCATTTCTTTTAGACCTTAATGAAGACAAAATGGAAATTTTTCTATTTGGCACTGAAACCAAATTCAATCTGCTCATTTGCAAGTTACACAAGTTAACTGACAGGATAAAACCAGAAGTTCAGTCTTTTAGACTCTGAATTAAGCTTCAAATCCCACACTAATTTAAAAGACAGCCCTCTGTCATCTTAGTAATGTGGTCTTAATACAACCTGTCCTCCAGAGCTATGAAAAACTTGTTCATGCCTTCATCTTTACTACACGCAGAGTTTATTGCTGCAAGTTTATTTGTTAGACTTACTCAAATTAGGTAGTTAGCGATCAAAGTTATAGTACTGCATGCATAAATTGCAGTTGTTGGTTTAACAGGTTCCTGTGATTATTTTCATGTTGAATTGAAATAAAACATCTCCCTCTGATAGTACTGCAGCTTAGTGCAACATCTGCATGCATGTCTATTTCATGCAGATGGACAGGGTGGACCAGTGTGTCTACACATTTTGTTGTGATACTAGATGGAAAGAAGTCACACTTCTTTTATCTTGCATTTAACTATTGTTCTCACTTGAATCCAATTCAAGCAAGCAATTACGCTTTTTATAGTAGCTCTGTATGCATGTACTAGCTGGCAGTTTCAACAGAAACTATTTATATAGGCAGATACAGGGCAGATGTTCAGTCTCTACAACACTTCCATATCGGGTTTCTGATAATTCCCAAGTTTTCTTGGTCATATCTCTCTGCCCCCCCCACCCTCTCTGTCATGTTACCCACATGTTAAATACATGGGGGTATGTTTTTGGCACTTATCAAATTATTCTTTTTTTGCTTGTCAGTTACAGTATATACCACCAGTCAAGGTTTGGACACATCTTCCTATTTAATGGTTTTTGTTTATTTTACTACTTTCTACATTGTAGATACAAACTGAAGACATCAAATATATGAAGCAAGATATTGTGTAGCAAAAAAAAAGTTAAATAACTCTAACATGTCTTATAGTTTAGAAACTTGTGAGTAGCCACCGTTTGCTTTGTTGACAGCACTGCAAACCTTTGGCCTTCCCTCACTGAGCTCCATGATGTTGTCCCCTGAAATGATTTTCACTTCACAGGTGTGCTTTGTCAGGGTCCATTTGTGGAATTTATTGCCTTCTTAATGGTGTTGGGACCATCAGTTGTGTTGTGCAGCAGTCAGGTTGGTACATAGCTGACAGCCCTATTTGACAACTTTTAGAATTCATATTATGGCAAGAACCAATCAGCTAAGTAAAGATAAACAACAGTCCACCATTACTTTAAGAACTGAAGGTCAGTCAGTCCAGAAAATTGCACAGACTTTGAATGTTTCTACAAGTGCAGTCGCAAAAACCATCAAGCGCTATGAGGAAACTGGCTCACATGAGGACCTGATCCAGGAAAGGGAGACCAAGAGTCACCTCTGCTGCTGAGGATCAATTCATCTGCATCACCAGTCTCAGAAACCGCAAGTTAACAGTGCCTCAGATTAGAGCTCAGAAAAATGCTACACAGAGTTCCAGTAGCAGACACATCACTACATCAACTGTTCAGAGGAGACTGCGTGAACCAGGCCTTTATGGTCAAATAGCTGCTAAGAAACCATGACTAAGGAAGAGCGACAAGCAGAAGAGATTTGTTTGGGCCAAAAAAAAACCAAACAAGTAATGGCCATTAGACCAGTGGAAATCTGTGCTTTGGTCTGATGAGTCCAAATTTGAGTTTTTTGGTTAGACCCGGAGTGTCTTTGTGGTCTCCACATGCATGGTTCCCACCATGAAGCATGGAGGAGGAGGTGTGATGGTGTGGAGGTGCTTTGCTAGTGACACTGTTGGGATTTATTCAAAACTGAAGGCATCCTGTAGCAACATGCCATCCTATCTGGTCTGCATTTTCTGATGGACCATCATTTATTTTTCAACAGGACAATGACCTCAAACACACCTGACTGTGTAAGGGCTATTTGACCAAGAAGAAGAGTGATGGAGTGCTGCACCAGACGGCCTGGCCTCCACAGTTACCTGATCTAAACCCAATCGAGATGGTTTGGGATGAGATGGACCGCAGAGTAAAGGCCAAAGGGCCAACAGCATCTCTGGAAACTCCTTCAAGACTGTTGGAAAAACATTTCAGATGACTGCCTCATGAAGCTCACGGAGAGAATGCCAAGAGTGTGCAAAGCAGTAATCAAAGCAAAGGGCGGCTATTCTAAAGAATCTAAAATATAAAACATGTTGTG
>VURO01019529.1:0-17110 GCA_015108175.1 Pelvicachromis taeniatus
GGTTATAGGAGCTGGAGTGGGCAAGTCATTTACTTGGAGGTCTCTCTTTCTTTTTACCTTTTATTGTCAGGTATGTTTAATTTTACGTTGGTGTTTTTATTTTAATCTCATGTCAAATATGTTACATGTACCTTGTTTAATGTGAAAATAAATGCCAGCCTTTTTCTGCAAGTCCCCTGTGGGAGAGGAGCTGGAGTGGGCAAGTCATTTACTTGGAGGTCTCTCTTTCTTTTTACCTTTTATTGTCAGTGTCAGAACACAACACAGGAACACACCGGTCACACATACATGATTTACGCTGTATTATTGGAGAAGTAATTGACAGGCAACATTATGACACAGTGGGAAGATATAAATGATTAATTATTCTTAGGATAATTGGAGCGAGCTGCAAATCTGGTCATCAGCAAATAAACGAGATATTAATCATGTAAAAATACATTTTGTAGATGGAAAATCCAGTCTAGTAATAAAACAATCATTGAATTCAGTCTTGTCACCTAAAGGGTAGTTCAGCAAAGAAATTACTTTCTTGATGAGATCATGTAGTTCATAAGTTTCTTAGCACGAAGCAGCTGTCTGTCCAGCACAGCAAATTTCATTAGGCTTATTTTCTATTGGTTAACGTTTTGGCATGTAATTGCATCAAATCACAGGTTCACACACACACACACACACACACAAAATGTTAAGATAGAAGTTTGAAATGAAATAGCTGCTAAACCCAAACGCAAGTAATGCAATGAAGGCATTGTTTGCTATTTCATTGTTATCTTAATGAAACACATTATTTTAGTTTTGTATTATTATCTGTTATTTGTTGTCTCTTATTTGTGTAATGTGTACAAAAGAAAGACACTGCTGGAGTCTCCACTGGCTGCCAGGCAGCCTCTGTAAGCCAGAAGAATCTGTCACAGATTTTAAAGACTTGTAGAAATGAAATGTAAGTGAGATGTAAACATGCTGGTATGAGGATTTTTGCACCTTTGAGTAGAAAGAGCGCAACAGTTTGAAATCTTTATGCTAAACCAAACTAAAAAAGTTGCCATGCAGATATTAGGGGACTAAATCCACCAAAAAAAAAAGATTTAAATTTAAATCAACTTAAAGCTAAATTTGGGGAGATGGTGTATTTTAAATAAGTTAAAGTCATCGTATTGCTGTTTTAGATCAGACTACACTCAATGGGCACTTAATTAAATACACCTGGCTTGTACTGGGTTGGTCCCCCTTTTGCAATCAGAGCTACCTTAACTCTTTAATTCTTCTTATATTGTGCAATTTTGGTGAGCCAGTGTGTTTCCTGTTCTTTGTGGACAGGAAACTGAAAAAACTAATGCGGCCTCCTGTAGCTATAGCCCGTCCTATTTTACATTGTGCATTCAGAGACGTTCTTCTGAATACCTCGGTTGTAAACAATTGTCATTTGAGTTACTGTTGCTTGTTACTGTTCTTTAAAAAAAAATAATAAAATTTTTTACCTTAAAGCAGTCTGGCCAATTGCCTCTGGCATCAATGATGCAATTTCACCCAGAGAACTGCTGCTCACTGGATATTTTCTCTTGAAGTCTCATTTAACCTTTATTATTATGAAAAAAAAAAACCCAAACCAGTTCGCATTACACATAATCAGGTTCCTTCCTCCTGCTGCAATTTATTATTCTGAAAGACAAGAGTTCATTTTTAAGAGGTCGAAAAGCTGCAAACATCTCATAGCAACAGACCAATTACACGTGAGAACATGAATACAGAAAAATCTACAAGAGCTGAGAAATGTTTTTTCCTGTCGTCATGGAGATGCTACCAAGTAAATCAGCTCATGAGTAAGAAAAACTGAGAAAACAGTCACGACCAATTAAAATATTTCTTAATAAACCAAAACTAGCTTTCATACATTTTCGACAACCAAATGTATTGTTTAGACCGAGAATAAAATGAGTAGTTCACAAATCTGAAGCCAGGTCTATTTATTTACATGATCCCACACTACAAACAGTAAACAGAGCCAAAAACTGCTCCTCGCCTCTTCTTCATCGGGCATCGAATACAACCACTGAAATCAAAGAGTCAAGGAAATCCACAGCGAACGTAGCAGCCAATTCATAAAATATCAATCAAAATCAAAATATCTGAACAGTCTTTAGCATAAAGACTCACGTCTGAAATAAACTGTCAGCTGGTCATTTTTGATGGTCACAAGCTGTCTTTGGACAAACAAAGTCAAAAGGATACATCTCTTGGTTCTCTTCTTGTACATGATCCTGTAGCCACACTCTCTGCATCTGATCGGATCACGGGCTTTGATTTCGTTCTCGGTGTGACATTCTGCAAGTCACAACAGAAATCATACTGTTATGTGTTCCAGTGGAACAATTTGTTGTGTCACAGCAGAAAGGGGACAGTGCAAAGCAAAAATGAGGAAAAACAATGCAATAGGATAAGATTAAAAAGAATAACATACTATATGCACTATAGTATATATAGTATATATACTGTCCACTGCAAAGACTTTGCTGTGGACCCTGATAGCAGTTTGAAGGAAAGACCTGTGGAATCTCTCCATCCCACAGTCTGCCACTGAAGGAGCTGCTCAGTGCTGTCAGAGTCTCCTACATGGGGTGGGAGATGTTGTGCAACAGGGATGACAGCTTAGCCACCATTCTCCTGTCACTCACCACCTCCACTGAGTCCAGAGGGCATCCTAGAACAGAGCTGGCCTTTTTCCAGATGCAAGATGACTAACATTACATAATCATCATAATAATTCCTAATTGCCCCTCGGATATAAATAAAGTGATTCTGATGGTGAAATATTTGTTATTGTTTCCAAAATAGTAACAATATATCAGACTGTGAAAGAGGTTTAAGATTTCCCAGTGTAAAGTTTGCAGTGGAGCATACAAGGTGTAAGTTATGTCGTCCAGATGTTTGCACCAAGGTGGAGTAAGTAGTAAAAACACTATATAAATACAAGTACATCAGGTACAAGTACATATGTTGGTACTTGTGTTTTGCAGCTGCAAGCACAAATACCCACAAGGTAAGAAACTCAATACAAACATTAATATAGTGTGGTGGTAGAGGGTTTTCTCTAAAAACAAGTGTTGTAAAATCTAAAAAAAAAAAAAAAAAAAACTTTCCGCGATCTCTGAAGTATTAATTATGGATTAATCCTTAATTTTTTAATGTCAGGGGGGCTCTTTATACACTCTAAATTGATCTCTAGTTCTTTGTTAACTTATTATGAGAGAAATGTTATTATGAAGCCACACAATATGAACAATATGCAAGGTCTCTGCGATGCAATTTAGGAAAAACATCCAGAGGAGAAGTAACCGTGATGGCAGTGATGAAAGGTTTGCATTAGAGCAGGTAAAATAGTACTGTTTGCATTACCAGCGGCTGCATTATTAAAGTAAACGTTGTAATATACCTCCACATATGTAGATCATAGGCTGCTGCTTGGGAGGCTGTAGATCTTTCTGCGTATCCATTTCTGATTCTTAAAAAAATTAAGATAACTGTTAAAAACATGCTAACAGAAACAGCATGGTACTGCCCGAAACAGACTAAAACAACACAACCGGTATTTAGAGCAAACAACAAATATCTTTAAAGAAACTGTAAACGGTGCATAAACCCAATAAATATGAAGTACACAGAATGGAAAAACAAAAACAAGGTTTCTCACCGTTTAAACACGATAGCTATTAGCTGTTTACCTCTCTTTTCATACTCCACAAGGTCCTGCCTGCACATGCGTAGAACAGTTGGTCACATCACAGCAAAGTCGCTTGTGATAGGTCGGACGATGTCTTTGAATGGAAGCCTTCCTACAGGGTGAGACCAGAGAGAGCATGATTGCATTTTTGTGGACAGCTCTATTATCAGTAACATTTTATTCATAAGTCTGAATTATTTATTTGATGCAAATTATTCACGGTTTCTAAGGAGAGTTTTTAAGCAGGTTTGTTTGTACTCCGCTCCAGCAGGGGGCGCTGCGGTGAGGCGGTAACACTGTCATCTGACGAGCCCTCAGCTGGCGCTGCTTTAGTTTTTGACAACAACGATTCAGTCGACAATGTTCTCGCCCTGACTGCTGGTCCCAAAAGTGCCACGAGTCCCTATTAGTCTGTTTTCTTTTTAGTTTTAAAGTCGTACATCATGGAGACGTCTGCGCCCAAAAGGTTTGTGTTATTTTGCCTGCGCTAAAAATGCTATTATTAACGAGGTGGCCGAACAGCTAACGTAAGCGGTGGATGTCGCCGAGCTAGCTGATGCTAAGCTAACATAGCGTTGACAGTCTTCTCTCAAACTTTCAGTTCTGTTCTTGGGTGTACAGATTGTTCCTCACACACAGACTCTCTTTCCAGAGCCCTCAATTTAGTTTCTAGTAGATTTGGTTAATGTTGCGTTTATGTTCCCAGGTGTCTGTACAAGTGTTTTGTTCAGCGGTTTAATATCACTTTAAATATCAGCCTCCTGAATGAGCCTCCACTTGTCCTTTTGTAAAACTGATGTTCTTTATGTTGCAATATCTTGTTTTGTCTTGCCTCTTGGCTAGATCTCTTTTGAAAAAACAAAAACATTTTGAACCACAATTAGATTTTTTTTTACCCGAATAAATAAAAGATATATAAAAGTCACTTTGCCAGAAACTGATTGCAGCTTCTACTACTTGCTCAAAATGAGTTGATATCATTCACGAGAGATGGGTATGTTTGATAGATTACAGGGCAACAAGTCATTTACAACTGTTTAAATACCGGGAAATGTTCTTTTTGGAACGACTCCTGAAGACAAACCAGTATTACACGTTACTGATTACTTAGTTGGTTTCTGTGCTGTGGTGGTTCATGAGTTCACAGGCTCAAAAAGAAAGACAACGCACGTTACTTACTTTACTGAAGAGCTTTTTAACCACAAGGCAACAGCTCTGAAGTGTTTGTATTATTGCTGTACTATTTTTAAATGATGAGATCACACATGTTCATCGTGAGATGAGAAAAAATATTTATCTCATATATAAGGAACCCTTTTGTTGCAACACTATAAAGGATGATGAATTAATAATAATAAAATTAATATGATTAAACATTTAGGTTGACAGACTTTGGTAGGAAGGATTTCCTATTTAATCTATGTTATTAGTCAGTCAAGCTGTGTGTGCATAGTTAACATAATCTAAGATACGAACTAGAAATAAATTTTTTTACCTTAAATAATGTGAGTATAATAAAATAGTAAAATATTTAAAAAATGAATAATAACAAAATCAAAAGATATTAGATTTGGTTTTTAAATGATTGACAAAAAGTGTGTGTAATATAAACACAATAAAAATTATTATAACATGAATAAATATACAATGAAATTAAAGAATGAGTCAACAAAATAAATATTTGACCAAAATAAGTGATGATGATGATGATAATAATAATAATAAAAGATATTAAAGCAAAAATACTAAAAACATTCAATTATAATCACTATGTGAGTTTTTTATTTTGGATTCAAAGGAAAACAACAATATTTCCAGCTCTTCTCATATTCAGTAGAAGGCTTCTCCGAAAGACACTTCTCTGAGGACACAATATCTAAACATTTCTGTTCTGCTTAGTGACATTTAAGGGGAACAGCAGGATGCGAGGGCCTTTCTAAGTTCATATAGTACAAGCTTTTCTAAGAGGTAGTCCAGAAATACCCTTATAAAGTAATAAAGGAAAAACCAAACAATATCCTTGTTGTGTTAGTCAAACTCATGTAGAGTCATTTTTAAATGATTCGTAATGATTGAATAATTTGATTCATTGTGTTTGAATATTCACTAGATTAACGAGCCATATTAAAGCTTGCATCAATAAGTAATACTCAGGGAGAAACAACCTCCTTTAGTCTTGTATTGCACGTGATAATATTTTTGATCAAGTCAGAAAATGCTGGGTGCATGCTGGGTTGCATTTTCACTTTCACAATAACAGTTTTTGTTAAGCATTTTGAACTTAACTGGCTAAAATGACATTTCTGCTCTGAGTAAAATCATGACTTATTCCTGTCGCTTGGCTGCAGTGCTGCTTTTTATCTGTGAAGAAGTATTACCTCATATTGTGGTGTTTGAAAGCACCAATACACAAACCTAAAAATATCTTTAAATTCGAAACAAACAGAAATTATAACCGGTTGCAGTCCCACTGTGTTTGACATTTATGTCCAGAGTAAAAGTCACCCACAGCCGTTCATTTATTTACAGATGCTGAAACGATGTCGTGTCTCCTGTTTTGTAATGTATAGATTTGCCTTTTCCACTTGTCGTTGCTTTCACTTTTATATTGCTGTCTTATTCACTTTTTACAGTAAGCTGAAAAAGCTGAGTGAAGATAGCTTGACGAAACAACCAGAGGAAGTGTTTGATGTTCTCGAGAAACTCGGTGAAGGGTAAGAAGTCTTAACTTCCATTTTTACAGCTGACCATTGTGAAATAAATCTCTTTTTAAGTGCTGTTAGTTGTAATAGAGCACTGTGGCCGTACATGTGACTTTAAGCTTTGTGTGTGTTTTTAGTTCCTATGGCAGCGTGTTTAAAGCCATTCATAAGGAGTCCGGTCAGGTGGTGGCCATCAAACAGGTTCCTGTGGAGTCAGATCTGCAGGAAATCATCAAGGAGATCTCCATCATGCAGCAGTGTGACAGGTGGGACAGCAGTATGTCTTTAACCATACCCCTTCAGGTTTGAGAGAAAATCATTGGGTTTTCTTGCAGGCTCAGAATAAATTTTTGCTTATCAAGCGCCCAAAATAACCGGGAAGTACACAGTTGTTGTGTTTAATTAGATAAGAGCCTCTTAGTCTTAACTGTACACAGACCAGTTGCACTTAGTTAGCCTCCTCTCAAAGGTCTGTTTTGAGCCAGGAAAACCCTCAAAGGACATTTTACAGAGATAATAATGCAGGAAGTATGACATAATCTCTTTTTGGCCTATGTAGCTCTCTCGTGTCTGGACCCATGAGATATTTTTTCTCTCACTTCTGCTCTGTATCTTCTCCTTTGATAACCACTCCATGTTGCGTTTCCTCCCCAGCCCCTATGTGGTGAAATACTATGGCAGCTACTTCAAGAACACAGACCTGTGGATCGTGATGGAGTACTGCGGCGCTGGCTCTGTCTCTGACATCATCAGACTGCGCAACAAGACGGTGGGTGTCTACGCTGAGCTGCAGCGACGCGTGTAACTGCGCTAAAACTTTGTTTACCTGTTGTCAGTAATAACTTTTTATGACTGCAATGGCGGCTTTAATTCACTATCTTTTGTGTCAGAAAGAAAATATTGTTGATTATGTTTTAATTCAAAATGCAGTATTTAAAAGTGAAAAGATGTCCAGGTTGTTCTTGTCTTTGACTGAACCCAGCAAACTAATGGTAATAAAAAAACTACAGACAAGTTAATACTCTGTTTTTTCATGTTTGTTTTTCCTCTTCAATCTCTCAGCTGACAGAAGATGAGATCGCAACCATCCTTAAGTCGACGCTGAAGGGACTCGAGTATCTTCACTTCATGAGGAAGATCCATCGGGACATCAAAGCAGGAAACATCCTTCTTAACACAGAGGGACACGCCAAACTGGCAGACTTTGGAGTTGCTGGACAGCTGACGGTAAAATTGCAGCATATGTCAGCAGCAATAAGCTGAAGTAATGTCTGCCAGCATGATACTGTTTGTAATATGCTTCTATGGAGTTCTCGCTTGGTCCTGTCATGCTCTAAAAGTCTGGGGTAATGTATATTCCCACTCTTTAGGACACCATGGCAAAGAGAAACACTGTGATTGGTACTCCATTCTGGATGGCACCCGAGGTAATTCAGGAGATTGGCTACAACTGTGTAGCTGACATCTGGTCCCTGGGCATTACATCCATAGAGATGGCAGAGGGTAAACCTCCTTATGCAGACATCCATCCAATGAGAGTGAGTGGAAACATCTGTTCTTGCTTTAAATGTGTCATGAAAAACATTTTTCCTCTTTGTTAATTTGCCCTAATCCTGTTATCGTGTTCTGGCAGGCAATCTTTATGATCCCAACCAACCCTCCTCCAACATTCAGGAAGCCGGAGCTCTGGTCAGACGAATTTACAGACTTTGTCAAGAAGTGTTTAGTGAAGAACCCGGAGCAGAGAGCGACAGCCACGCAGCTGCTACAGGTAAGAAGATGACCTCGCCACCACAAACATGCATTACTACTATTATTTTTACGTTATATGAAAGCACACATATAAAATAGAGGAGCAAATAGTCTTCCCCAGATACCCAGGAGAGTTGTAAATATGTCAAATTTAATGCCAACTCAGGCACATATAAACATCAGAGTGTGTAACACATGATGCTGGTTGGATATATTCATATGGAAATACATTTCCATGTAAAATAAACTTCATCTAACTTTTATCTTTTTGGTCTTTGGAATCTCCAGCATCCATTCATCAGCCAGGCCAAGCCAGTCTCGATCCTGAGAGACCTGATTACTGAAGCCATGGAGATGAAAGCCAAGAGGCAGCAGGAGCAGCAGAGAGAGCTGGAAGAGGAGGACGACAACTCAGTGCGTGTGCTGATTTATTCACAGTAAAGTCTGGGGTGAAGAAACCTCAGATGTAATCCTGCATGACTTAACTCTGTTCTTTATTCCATCCAGGAGGAAGAAACAGAGGTGGATTCTCACACTATGGTGAAGTCAGGCTCAGAGGGCGCCGGGACCATGCGCGCCACCAGCACTATGAGCGATGGGGCACAGACCATGATTGAGCACGGCAGCACTATGCTTGAGTCAGACCTGGGCACTATGGTCATCAACAGTGACGATGAAGACGAGGAGGAAGACCATGGATCGATGAGAAGTGAGCGTACATGACATCCACCTGAATCAGATTGTTTCCAAAATATCCAGTAAATTTATTTTGTTTCCTTCGAGAGTTGAAACCATCTTCCTCCTCCACAGGACACGCCACCCCCCAGCAGCCGATCCGTCCTTCCTTCATGGATTACTTCGACAAGCAAGACAACAAGGCGGCCCAGCAGCAGGAGAGCTACAACCACAACCAGCCACAGGAGCAGCAAGGCTACCATATCCAGTCCAAAAATGTCTTCCCTGACAACTGGAAGGTGCCTCAGGACGGAGACTTTGACTTTGTGAGTGTCATCTGTGACTCTTTTGCAACTAATGGTGTTATTCATTGTTTACAGCAACAAAACAGAAGCAGCTCTGAGTGTTGTGACTCATTTTTTTCCATCTGTTGTTTGTCTGTGTTGCCTCTCAGTTGAAGAACTTGGACTTTGAGGAGCTGCAGTTGCGCCTGACTGCCTTGGATCCCATGATGGAGCGGGAGATTGAGGAGCTTAGGCAGCGCTACACCGCCAAAAGGCAGCCCATCCTGGATGCAATGGATGCCAAGAAGAGACGACAACAGAACTTCTGAGTGCTGCTCCTGACCCTGAGCTCATCTGATCTGGATTTCCCAAAGCCATGGTTAACAAAACAAATTCTGTCCGGTGACTTCGGGGGAACCAAGACGACCTTATTGGATGCCCTCTGCTGTTCTGGCTGCCTGCTAGCTGACCTCTAAACGAAGTAAGATGCTTCCTTTCCTGGGTGAAGTCTGTTTGGCTCCGGGAATCCACACCCTGCCCAAAAAAAAAAAGGAGAACCAAGCTGTGGCTGTTACACATCTGAGAGTCACACGTAGAATTTCCTCTTTAATCAGCAAAAAGCCTTTTCCTTCAGCAGGAGCAGAGAGGTCGATGGCATCCCCCCCCCCAGACTTTTTACCTTCACTGTAAATAAAACATAGAGCCTAGTTTGGAAATACCTGCAACAAAAGCTGTGGAGGTTCATCCATGACCAAAGACAATCGAGGTGATGTTGATGATGAAGTTGCCTTAAAATATTTGAAACCTGATTTTCAACATAAGCAATGTAGTAAAACGACCGAGTCTTTGGATGGTCACATTTGTTTCCTCAGCTGGAGAAGAGTTGGACGAGAGACTATTGAAAGCTTAGAAAAATCCAGTGTATGTTGAAGAACGGATTGTGCATGTTTTCAGCTATTTTGTGGACCAGAAAGTTCGAAGCGCTTCTCTTTAGTCTGCATTATCTTTTATTTAAATTAGGTGTTTTTCAGGTATGACGTTCTGGGTTTCCTTATACACCCATTGCACAGTCTATAGTGGCAAATCTGAAGCATCTTTTAGTGCCTCGTAAACTCACATGACACTCCCTCACTGCTCTTCATCCTCAACACCCTGAAACGTTAAAACAAACAGAAACTCCACATAGCGGGAAAAGGTGAAAATCATTCCTAAACACTGCACAGCATTCTTTAAATGTTTACGTTTGGATAACTTTGATTTCTTTTGATTGTTCCACTTTCACTGATTGACTTGAGGCAGCATTAAGAGAGCTGAGTGACAAGGCCAGGCCCTGAATTAATTGCATAAATGGTTTAATTGTAGTTTTCTACTTCAGGAAAAACACATCAGGTTGAGAGGAAAGACTCGAGAGTCTTAAAACCAGCCTCAACGGTTGTCCTTAAAACCAGAGCCGCTGCATCAGCCACACACGTGATTTCTACTTGTTCTTTTTATTTTTTTTACTTTTAGATTATTATATTTCCTCAACTGGATCACTTTTTTTTTCTTTTTTTTTCCTCTGTGGCTTTTTTCAGCTATCAGTGAGAGTGCTTTCTGTCTCCTGATATTTGAAGGTGAGAAAAAGACAAAGACTGTGCTTTGTGGGTTTTGGGACACAAGCTTTGGCTTCTTTTATGTGAACATGAAGGCTTTTTTTTCCACTGTATTTTTTTTAACAAGTGAGGAATGTTTTCCTTTATCATAAATGAAGTCAGCTGTAAAATTTCCCACACGCTGCATATGTTTGTTGGACTGCTTTTGTAACCAAATTCAAAGGGATTTAATCAATGAATGAAAAGAAGAAAATAATTTGTAGGTTTTTACTCCCAAAAATCATCAAGCAGGTTACTTTTTTTTTTGTTTATGTATCTGGCTTCTGGCTCTAATTCAGCTCTTCTGCTAAAGTATGTGTTACTTTTTAAGCGCTAATAATGACCCTGTGAATGAATGAATTCATCCTCTGTCTTAATGTTAAACACATGTACAGTGAATCTGCTGGTTGCTGTTACATATGAATGTGGTTTGTAGGCGAAGCAGACAGAAAACCCTTCATGAATTAAGCCTGCAGTTCACACAAGCATTCACTTTATTTATTAACCTCTTTGCTTTGCTTTCTTTTCTTTTCGTGACACTGGTTTAAATATGGTGGCTGATTTGGCTGTTACTATTTTGGCCCTTGGTCATGTAAATGTGGTTGGACTATGCATGTTTATACTTAAGTTTGCTCTGTAGTAGAATGCTGTTGTATAAGGAAAGAGTAATGTTTAAGATGAAAACGTGGGATTTCTTTCATTTTGCTTTTATTAAAAACTATTGAACACTGAAAAGGCCAATAGTTTATTTTTGTTTGTTATGATTTTTGTTTGTTTCTTTAGAGCTGGCCTACAGTTACCTAAAGTCACCTTTTGCTATATAGTCATGATTTTTTTTTTCTTCATTTACTTCAGTTATTCAGTTTATGTAAAGATTGAAGGGTGTAGAGTGGAATGTAAGCATTTAATTTATTATGTTCTGTTTGTAATACTTTAATAAAGTTTTGAAAACGTGGAAAAAGTAATAAAAGTCACTTATAGTTAACCAGAGCTGACTTTGGTCTGATCTTTAGAGGTGGACAGATTGATATTAACATGACATGATTAGATACTCTGAGTTTATTACGTAGTCTGGTGAACTATGTTACATTCTTTTTTGGAAATACAACTAATACAAAGTTCCTGAAAGTTTTTGTGTCGACTGTCTTATTCAGTTTTATTCTTAGCCTCTAACGCAGAGAAACTGGTACATTTACATTCCTGGACTCCAAAAAACATGAAAAATAACCCAAACGAAAACAATCACATAAAAAGCTGAATAGTGTGTTTTGCGTTAACTAATGTGGAAAATAAAAGAGGTAATTTAGTGGTGAGCTAAATGAATTTGCAAATTGATTCATCTCATAAATCATGACCCACTGGCTACCTATAGGTTAAAAATATAGGTATTGGTATCGGCAAAACTGGCCCTGCATTTACTTGGTATTCGATCGTTATCAAGACTTACAGTATCGGGCAGCACCGCTGATCTTTGCCTTCATAAAGGCAGGTTGACCCCCCCCCCCTTCACTGTAACTCTTCTGCCAAGGGCGCATTTCATTTTCTATTGAACGCCTTTTTATATTTATATGCGCGCTTGCTGCTCCCATTGTTAGTGCGGTACGGTAGAGTTCAGTGTTCCTTCTTTTTCTGCAGCTTTCCTTGCACAGTCGCATTAATCACAACTCTTCTCATGTCTGTGCTCAACAGAAAGGTCGTTAACACTGCGTCGGCCCCGGCTGCCATCGGCGCGTACAGGTGAGACATGTGGACTCGAATGGACAGTCCGATGTTTGATCAGGGGCGGGTCTTACAGTTCAGTGAACTCCTAAAAAGTACCAAAGTTAGATTTTTCTAAGGGGACCCCAGCAGAGCACAAATCTTGAGTGAGGCAGGTGGGCAGACAGGTAGCTTAAGATGGCTTCAGTTCGTCGCCAAATCATCTACACACCAAAAGCTCCTGTGAGACAGGGAATATACAGGTAAGAGAATGTGCTGGGAGCCTCAACTTGAAAGTGCACTTCAAACTTCATCATAACTCGATCAAAGTTCACACGTGGGTTAATTTGGCCACTTTGCTGTCTGCTGGTGTGATTCACTTTATTTTTTAATAATTAACATCCAAAGACCGAGTGGGGTGATTTATAAATCCAGCTGTTTGTTTGTATGTCCTGTTTGAGCGGTAAAAATGTGAATCTGTTTCCTTCTCCAGCAGCTTTTCAAAGTTTCTTGCTGTGCAGAAGATTATGCAACGCCGTAAATACACGTGTAGGTTTTCATATATGTTTAACATGTTCAGACTGTAACTTTTCCATTTAAATTCTACACATCTGAAATAAATTAAAACAGAAGACACAAAAGATGTTAAAATAGACTACTTTGTCTCTATTGTAATTAGTCAATTATATTTTGGTGTTTAAAAATGTATATTAGTGTGGCGTAATGCAACCAGTTTGCATTTTCAAATGTTTTAATTTTGTAATGTTACTGAAATAAAGAAAGAAAATTGTAGACATGATCAAGATGAAATTTTGAAGTTGCCCGAGGTCAGAGGAGAAAAGCCGGACTGCTTCAAAGATGATAGGAAGACAACAGTAACTCAAATAACCACTCGTTACAAGTGAAGTATGCAGAAGAGCATCTATGAATGCGCAACAAGCTGCAGAAGACCAGTGGATGTCACTCCTGTCAGCCCACAGCAGGAAACCGAGGCTCTAGTTTACACAGGCTCACCAAACTAAACAGAAGATTGGAGAAAAATGTATCCTGGTCTTGATTTATGCTTTGACATTCGGTCAGAATTGGGCAAAAACAACATAAAAGCGTGGGTTCGTCCTGCCTTGTTTCAGTGATTCAGCCTGCTGCTGCTGGTGCAATGGTGTGGGGAAATATTTTGGAACTTTTGGCCTCTTGTTCCAGTTTCTCTTGTTGAAACGTGTGTGGGTGTCTGTGTGTATCGTCCTCAGCCAGGCGGTGATCGTGGACAGAACCATGTACATATCCGGTCAGCTGGGGATAGACGTCGCCTCTGGGAAGCTGGTAGATGGAGGAGTGCAGGCTCAGGCCAAACAGGTGAAACTCTCTTCTGTTAGTGTTTATATCAGCTAAAGCAGAAGTTGTGCCCACAACGGATTTCTCAAATACAAACAAATCTTTCCCCCCGTGTCCTTCAGGCGCTCGTCAATATTGGGGAGATCCTTAAAGCTGCCGGCTGTGACTACAGCAACAGTGAGAAACTGAGCTTCTCCTCGTATGTTTCACACGTTTTGAATATTAAACAGGACTTTTCAGAGCACATAAACCCTTTGATTTCAGTGGTGAAGACTACTGTGCTGCTCGCAGATATAAACGACTTCAACAACATCAATGAGATCTACAAGACATGTAAGCCAGCACTTATTGTTCCTTTCATTTTGAACACACCAGCAGCTCTCTGAACAGACAGGGTGTAGGAAATACACTCTAGAGCACTAAATGAGTATCAGTCCACAGATAAAGGTAGTTCCAATCTTGGTTTATCTTGGTTACATGCGCTTTGCACAAATTTCTGAACGCTTCATAAAAGTAGCCACAAGGGGGCAGCTTTGAGCCAAGATGGTCAGAGCTTTCCTTAAATCAGTGGCCAGTTATTCTATTTAAATTATATAAGCGTTCATTGTGGTCCTTGTTCAGGTCAGTGTGAGACTCTTTCTGCTGAATAACAAAGTGCTGAGTGTTTTAGATAGATCGGTGGGTTGTTCCGGTGTGTTACTATGGAAATGAGGCTATGATTGAGGCGGCTGCTCTTAAAAGAGAGGAAGTGAATTAATTCCTCTGTGTTTGTGGCCAACTTAAGGATCTTTGAGGAAGTCAGTTAATGCCTCCCACAGTTTGTGGAATGAGGAAGTAAAACACAGATGACGAATGATTCTTTCAGAGGACTTTTATTGTGAAAATGATCAGAGGAACAAACTGAAACTGACCTCTAATTGTTTTTATTGGTGGCCATGTTTACACACTCCTATTTATGGAGCCCGGCGTGTGTTACAGGAATACTAATAGGCTGTTACTGTCCTTAAAAAATATAATAAAAATATCTGGAGCCTGTCAGTGGTCTAATGGAAGAAAACAAAAGACAGTATTTTGAGGCTACTTTGCACTAAAAAGGCCCAAAAGTGAGCCAAGACAATTTCCCCCCACACCATTACACCAACACCAGCAGCAGAAGCCTTGTTCATATAAGGCAGGATGTTCGTGAGGCGGTGCAATTCCTAGCTTGAGTTTCCTGTTTTTGACTGAGTGGCATCAGAGTGTGGTCTTCTGCTGCTGTAGCCCAGGTTCAGAGATGCTCTTCTGCATACCTTGGTAGAAAAGCAGTTTGTGAAAGCTCAGTTTGAACTTTGAGTAGGTCGTCTCGATCGTGTCTGCATCCCTACATTCAGCTGCTGATGGGCTGATTTTGATATTTGCATTAACAAGCAACTAAAAACATGTGCCTACTAAAGCGGCCAGTAAGTGTATATTTTAATGAAATTTTAAACGTGTGTAATCTTCCTGTGACACACACTGGCCTCCATACCTGTCAGCCACCTGAGGTGATTCGGGGTCCCCACATTTCACTGACATCTCCCAGAAAATTGCAGTGTGACAGGTTTAGGAGTCGCCTGACCAACCCGCTTACTCAGCGCTTCCTCTGCTGCACGACCGCAGCCTCCTCACTCACATCCTCCTCAAGCATCACAACAGTCAGGTGTAATGGAAGCTTCGGCACCCAGTGAGCTGTAAATAGACACCACTGTGCAGGCACGCAAGTGTAACCCAACCTCTCCCAGCAGGCATTGCTGCACTGGACATTGACTCCCACCTTTCTCCCTCGCATTACCACCTAAACCACAGGCAGGTCACTTTCTCTGACCCTGGTAAGAGGAAGGAAAGGAGGTGTTTCACTAAAACTCTGCTTTGATCCTCTAAACTCAACCTTTACTGGTACATAAACACTGATTTAAAGGACATCCGGTTAAGAGCATGTGTACAAAATAAATCTTCAAACAGCTATAACTCCTTCTATAAGTGAAAGCTTGTGTATAAACGAATAATCGCTGACCCTCCAATAATGCAGCTGCAATACTGGCAGTGCATTGCATTATTACCTTGTTTTGAAAGGTCTTACGCTGTAGATGCTGGTTTTCCTTATTGTAAATTGCATTTAAGCTTTAATAACAAGTAATACATTTTAAGTAAAGGCAAAAATGTGCCTTTCCAGGTTGTGCGTGTGTGTTAGCCGTCCTCAGCTGCTGCTATACACCAGCTAAAGGAACTTTCTACCCAGCAGCTAAAAAGCACCTGCGCTTGTTGTTTTATTGCTTATCTGTAACACATGGGTAAATGATCTAACCACTCATAAATAAAGCCTTTGATATTATAAGAAGCTGAAATGAACCATTCAAATTGAGATTCATAGATGGATTCCCTGATGGAAGTGAATAACTTCACCGTGCTTCTGCAAATGCATGCAAATCTAACCAAAATGTTTTCCCTCCCCAGTTTTCAGCAGTAACTTTCCTGCCAGAGCTCTCTACCAAGTCGTTGCTCTCCCCAGAGTAAGTGTTAACCAAAGCTTTACACACCTTTAGAACTGTAAAGCAGTTGTATCATAATGTAATAAAGTCCCAGCTCCAGTGCACATATGGATGATGGAAAATGTCATGAATTTCATTTTTATGTTGACCAGAAACAGAAAGCTTGAAAAAGGAGGGATTTGCATTTTATTTTAAACCACAAATGACATCATTAATCATGATTTGGGGACTTAAATTTGCTTACATTGTCACACAACGGAGACTCTGCTGCCATTTGGACAAATGAGTCAGTGTAATATAAATCCAGTTTTTTTGATGCAGTCAAGTTGACTGAGTAAGTGTAACTCTTATTTTCCTCATTTTCGGTCCTGTTTATCCACTGTTTGTTCAGTTTGGGTTATAGTTACATTAAAAGTCAGGGAAACAGCTGCACAAAAAGCACATCATCACAGTTTCAGAGAAGCTGAATTCAGAGAAGTCCGAGGGTAAATAGCAGACAGGTGCTGATAATCAAATACACTGGATTATCTGATCAGCAAGTTTGAACACCTTTGAAAAAGCAGACGTTTTGGCAGTTTGCTGGTCTGGATCATTCAACTGTGTGTTAACAAAATGCCAAGCAGGAACATTTGTAATGATCTTGTAGAAGCGACTAGTGCTGCGTATCAGTCTGACCTTAAGAGAGCTTAAAACAAATACATGCATAAACAAATACCTGCAAATGCTGTAAAAAAGAGCTTGGGGGAAGGGGGGGGGGGGGGGGGGGGGGGGGGGGGTGTTTTTTTTTATTTTTTGATTTAATTTTTTT
>VURO01019530.1:0-10373 GCA_015108175.1 Pelvicachromis taeniatus
ACTGGATCTAATCAGAGGCTGTATTAGCTAGTGCTCCCTGTGCCTGCCTGTAAACACATCTGCTGTGATGGAGATACTGCCTTAGCAGCTATTAATAGACCTTCTTTGCTGGCTAGCATGCTAGCAACAGCACCAGGAACAGTGAGACCAAATTAGCTCAGGACATTCTGCTTGGCAAAGGCAAGACTGAAATATCCAGCATGTGGTAGAGTCACCAGCTTAGCTCTCACGCTTGAAGACAATAGTTTCTTCACAACTGGGGAATCATTTGTTGAAGATGAATTAAGACCTTTATAAAACTTGTCAATACATCCACAAACATACAAATTTAAATTAAACAGAGCCTTAGAATGTAGTCTTTAACATTATTATGAAAATGTACCATCTGTTCAGTTCACGCCGACAACTGTGCGATGCCATGCACGTCAAAGCACTCATGTGAGAGGGGGGGGGGGGACGACAACCATTAACTTACTACTTTGGTAAATGTGGACGTTAACTACCAGCTGTGTTTCTGTGAAAGGAAGTCTGTGTGCTTAGGGTGTGGCTGATTGGTACTTCTGTCACACTGCAGCAACATCTTATGAAGAATACTGGCTGCATAACTGAACAGAACTAATGTATGGCTCAACATACTTTACTGAAATAGATCATCACTGGACCTCAACCAAGGGGCCATGAAAGGGGGGAGAGGGCTTTTGTAGTCTAGCAGCTGAGAAACAGTGCCACACACACACACACACCAGGAACTGGGCTATTTTGTGTTGATTTAGTGGTAATATTACAGAGATTACTTGTGAACAGCTGGAATGTTTGCATAAAAATGCCACTAACAACCCAGACTTTAAAGGATACCGACTTCTTCTCCTTTGTAGCTTCCTGGCTTGAATGTTACATATGGATAAAACAATAAGTAGTTTGTGGCATATAAGGCAATAACAAGCTGCGACACGCACAGCTAAATAGAGTGTGTAGGGATAAACATAGCATCACTTGTTCAGCTGACACATGAGAGGCCAAGGAGGTGCTGCTCCCGAGATAAAAAGGAAAAGAATAGATGAGCAGGGCCCAGCACCCTTTTGTTCTCAGCAGGTGGCTTAAATGGCTTTTGCAGCCTGAATTTACTTCAGAGCTTCACGTTTTATCCCCCCCATCCACAAAAATTTAAACATTATGTTAATACTGTTGAGTAATTCAGGATGAATCAAAATTAGACATTACTGGGGAAGGGTGCAGCAAAATGTGTGCGAAGGAGGTAAAACCGTGTGCGCAAAGAGACAGAAACAGTGAGTCAACTAACCAGACAGAGAGAGACACTGCACCGTGTCAAGAGGGTGGACAGGAGGATGACAGAAAGAACAGGCACAAACAATGACTGTGCACACAGCCTGTTGTGTTCAAGAGAAGCATAAAAAAGGGAAAGGATATGCAATGTTCTGTTTCCATCACACAGTGGCGTATGCACGTTTGACTAAAAAGGCAAAATCAAAGTCATCTTGCACACCCCTCTGTGTGTTACATCAGACAATTACAGTGTGTTTAGGTGCTGTCCAAGTGAAGTCAATTGAGAACACCAAACTCCCAAAACAGGAAACGACTCACCCCCGTAGCTAGAACTACAAAAGGAATGAGATATGAGCTATAGTTAAAAAGCCTGTTAAAAACACTGGTATAAGTACTACATAACTGACAGGGGGGGGCAAAAAACTAAAATACACACCTTCGTCCATAAGATTTCCAAATAAGGCTTTCGTCTCCTCTTGAAATGTGGGGACCTCTGAAAAAGAAAAAAGAAACAAACACAACTTAGAAAAGCAAAGCTAGAGCGATACTGGTTCAGGCCAAGCGTAACAATGTTCCTACCATGTAACAGGAAACACAACCATGAAGTAAAGAACAACAAATTACACACGTTATTTTTTGCAAGCTAGACGTGAAGCCTGACTTTGTCATATCTGACGGCATTTGATAACATGCTCAAGTCCGTCCGGATAGGCTGGATTTCCATCTTGATAGTCTAGTTTTTAAAATGGTGCCAGCTGGCTATAGCAGATCAGGAGGGGCACCTCCACAGCTGGGGCTGGTAGCTCAGGTGTGTATTGGCTCACTCCCGGCGGCTGCTCGTCGGGGCCTGGCACCCGTGGCTCGGTTGGGCCCCTTCCGGTTGACTGGGGGGCCCTCGGGCCTGGGACTCTGTCCGCTCTGGTGCGGCTGGCTGCCAGCACGTCACCGCAGCCCTCTGTAGCTTCTGCACTATGGCTGCTGGGTGACCCCCCCCTGTCTGGGGATCTCCTCAGCTCTTTCCAGGAGGGTGGCGCAGCTGCCCCTCCGGGGGTCCATGGGCTCTCGCTTTCTGGGGGGCCTCTAGATGTCTGAGGCATGGATCTCCTCCATGCCTACTTCATGTCCTCGGGGGGGCGGGACTACACCCACTATCAGATAGTTACATGGAAAAACCTTTTTAATTCAAGTGCACTCCCGCTCACGCACACAGGTGTTTACAGACACACAAACTATTTACCTTGGCTGCTGCCTCAAAGCATATTGTGCATTGTTGGTCTTGTGTGCTGCTCAATAAAACTCAATATTTATAATTTACTGTTACTTATTTAGGTTGTTGCTGTGGTTTCCTTAATGTGTTGTTGTCTTTATGCTCATTTTCCTCCCTTTTCCTTCTCTCTACATTTAACTGACATACATACCAAGATAACCTAGATAAGTGGGAGTAACAGTAAATACCAAATATTAAATGTTGTTGTGCAGCACGGAACACCGACAGCGTGCTTTGAGGTAGCGGCCAAGGAAGATATAGTTTGGGTCTGTCAGCACCCGTGTGTACACCTGTGTGTGCATGAGCGCGCACTTGTATTCAAAATGTTTATCCATGTGTAATGATGTGCTTAGAGGGTGTGGGCCCCGCAGGGCATGAAGGGCATGGAGGAGATTCAGGCCCCAGACATCTAGAGGCCCCCAGAGCACCAGAGCCCAAGAAGGCTCACCGGAGGGGCAACCGTGAGAGCCCCAGACATGGGGTCAGCCAGCAGCCACAGTGCAGAAGCTACAGGGGGTTGCAGTGACGTGCCCATGGGTTCCTCCGGCAGCCATCCGCGCCAGAGCAGACCGAGCTCCGAGCCGAGCCCAGTGGCCTGGGGTTCGAGGGCCCCCACCACCCGGAAGGGACCTGACCGAGCCACAGGTGCCAGGCCCCGCAAAGCAGCCACCAGGAGTGAGCTGGTACATACCTGAGCTCCCAGCCCCGGATGCGGAGAACCACCAACGGACCGACAGTTGAAGGAATCAGCCCAACCTGACATATAGACACAGACAAACAGGAACACAGACAAATACTCATCACTCGCCCAACGTGGAGACAAACAGAAATGGACACTGTACACACAGGCACACTCCCCAAACATACTCTATACCCCAGGTCTAGGTACCCTCGCCCCCAGAACCAGGATGTGCTACCCCGGGGTAGAAACAAGCAGACCGCCCAAGGTCCTGCAGCAGCAGGGAGGCCCAGCATCTGAGACCCCGACCAGACGGCCAACTCCTCCTCCCCCCCGGCAAACAGAGTACAGGAGTGTGTGAAGACCCTACACCTCTCTCTGCCCGCTCATATGCGGTGTTGCTGCGTGCTGTTCTAAAGTGCATTAAAACATGGGAGGGGCATGGTGCTTTCTGGCAGAGAGCAACAGGTGTCAGTATGGCCCCTTCCAAGAACCCTCAGTGTCCACGTGCATTTAAAATTGAGAGGTGGGCATCAGCGCCAGAGTTGAGGTTGAGTACTCAGACCATCCTCTGGACACCGTGATTACTGACCATCCAGACAGGGGCCCACAGCAGCAGCACCGCCAAGCCCCACAGAGCCGGGTGCAGTCCATCCAACCCCACCGCAGAAAAAGATTGCACCCACCCCATCATCCGATCTTCTCCCAGACAACATAGGACAATAAACACCCAGGTCGAGTTTGTTTGCCACCTCTCCTATATTTCTCCCTGAACTCCTGGAGAGCAGAGACCTCCTGTAAGGATAAAGCAACCGCCACGCTAGTTGAACAGCCCCCCCCCCTCAAATTCCGCCGATGCACCAAAGGCCCCCTGCACCAGGGCTGGGCCCCCTGCGCACACACCCACCCACAACCTCGGCGAAACATCGACCAGGACCCAGGCCCAGCTAGAGCCCCAAACCCCCAGCCTGCCCAGACCCACCCAGGCAACCAGGCCAGTAACCCACATCTGCCATCACAGACCCTCCCCCAGCCCTGCTGCACGCAGCCACCAGGAACCACTACAGCCCCAACTGGGTTATGACCACAGCCCCCAGGTTGAGCCCTCCAGGGAAAAGGTCTCTAGAGAATTCCCTAGATGCCCTAAGCCCGTACCTACCCCCACATCAACCACAATAGCAAAGGCAGGATAAAACTATGTAGAATGGGATTTCTTATCAACCGAAAGGTTTAAGCATCTCTCAGACCAGGAGTTTTGGGTCTAAGCTGATATATCTGCTTCCCATTTTGCAATAGGAAGCCATATTGATCTTTTTTTTTTTTTTTTTTTAAATTCTTGTTGATCCCATATTGTGTAACTTCTGTCAAATGGAATAAAGTCTTCTCCTTCAAATATATGTTCTAAGTTTTTAATTCCTTTACAACTCCAATATCGGAAGTTAATCATATTATTGTTTTGTAGTATGTCAGGGTTGTTCCAGATAGTTGTATGTTTGCGTGGGATTAATGAAGACTCTCCCACCAAGCTGTCAGAAGAACAGATGTTGGAGCTTTTAAAGCATTCATGTCTTTTGATGTTAGAGCTGAATAATGGAAGCTGTAAAATCTCTAGATTATTGCATAGTGCCTGTTCTAGCCAGGGCTCATCTAAGAGGGTGTGTTTTAACCATCCTGAGATGAATTGTAGTATGTTGGCTAGAAAGTATTGTTGAAAGGCAGATCTAGTCCTCCTTTGTAGCATTTAAGCTGATACGCGGGGGTTTATCTTTCCAAGGAAATTTAGAAATATATGAATCCAGAGATTTTAACCAGTCTGGTGTTGGTTTACATGAAAATAATTGATTTTTGGTAAGACCATTTTTATTGAAGCAACCCTTCCAATGAGTGACATGGGTAGAGATTTCCATCTTGCCAGATCGTCTTTTACTTTACTTGAAAGTGGGATGTGGTATCCTGTGCCCGGCGGGACTGTCCATTGAGGACATTTACCTGTTCGGCACCATGACAACAGGGCTTTTGCTTATTGGAGCTGGCTTGGCCCTGGCTAGTGTGTGCTTCATGATCAACAACAGCTTCTATCAGCAGAAGCTGAAACAGGAAGCTTCAACCCTGAGGGTGGTGCACCGTTGGTTGGACCAATCAGAGCCCATGTTACGGGACTGTTTTGATTACGCGGACTGGGCAAGGTTTCGCATGGCTAGTGACGACGTCGATGAGTACACAGACTCAGTCTGTGGATTTATCAGGAAATGCGTGGAAGATGTCGCCCCTTCCAGAACAGTTAAAGTCTATCCAAATCAAAAAACATGGATTAACAGTGATGTTCGCACGGCACTGGTGGTACAGAACACCGCTTTTGCCTCCGCAAACACATCAGACTGTAAACATGCAAAATACCAACTGCAGAAGACAATTACATCCGCCAAATGAGAGTACAGGGACAGAGTGGAAGAGCAATTCAACAATCTCCCCACACACACACACACACACACTAAACATGTTTAGTAATGTGCATACATTATTATATGTGTACATATATTTATTCTTGTAATTCTCATATTCCACGTCCACGAGTAGAGGGGGAGGCAGAAAACAAGCTGGGCTTCAACAAACATGCCATTCTTTGTTCTTAAGTCCTGGCCCACTCCAAGTTTGCATACACACCATACAGTAGAATTCACAATGCACGCAAGCGGCGCCTGCTTAAAGGCTCCTCTGTATTCACCCACATAGAAGCTATTCAGCACATTCTGTCACAACAGAGAATACACACTTTCACCAGCCAAGCTCAAACTACAGAAAAGCGAATCAATTTGTCAGCTTGATGCAAAGCTACAACTAGACTGGGCTCAGGAATTTACACTATTGTACAACATCTTACCCTGCAGATACACAGACAATTGCAGAAAATACATTGAGCTGATGATGGGGGGAAAAAAAAGAAGAAAAAGAAGAAGAAAAAAAAAAAAAGTACCGTTTAGTGTCCTTCACTGTTTTAAGTGTAATACCTTTAGTCCTGTGAACACTCCCAGTGGCAACACATGAGAAGAGTCTGAGCAAGGAGTTCCAGGGTGGAGCTTGCAGTGCTACACTAGCCGGCTTCGATTTCACTTGTACCACAGACATAGAGGTAAAGCATTTATACGCTCTCTTTGCACCATATTTCTCTGGCCTTTTCCATGGAAAGCACACTGTGTTACTGCTGCCCCAAACACATGGCAAAACACAGGATTATATTTCACCCTCCTGCTCACCAATTTGAAAAGCACAAGTTCACGAGGGTCTGGGGTAAGCTGAAATGAAAGAGAGCTGTATCCAGAGAGGCAAACTGATCCTTAATGGCTGGTAAAATGAGTTCTCAGAGGAGATGGCACAACAGAGTGGGCAAGGCTGGAAAGGGATACAAAAAAATAACAAAAAAAGCAGGTCATTGATGTTTTTGTTGCAATACTCGGAAACATTGGTTTTCTGTTAAAATTAAAACCTTGAAAATCAAGTCTGTAAGCACTCCGTTGGTGTGTGGTCAGCCAGCCACTCCCTCATTTCTTCCTAATCAGGCACTGCAGGAACAGACGGCAAAGTGAGGCCGTTTAGCCAACTCACGGTAGAGTTTCTTCAACACGGGATAATTATCCTTTAGGAGGTCCCACCTTTGTTTCTCCTGGTGCCAAATTTTCAGGAACTGTTGGGCACCACAACCACTGCAGCGTCTAATGGGTACAAATCCTTCCATCAACCACTTTCTGAAATTGTAGGTTCTCGGGGGGGAGGCACATTTCCTACAGCCAAACAAGGGGGTGATTCTGATAGAAAACAAATCCTCCCTGGTGTACACGAGTTAAAAGGGAAAAAAAAAACATCTTCAGAAAACCAAAAATGTAGAGCTTTGTTTCCTATCAAACTTTTGAAGATAAGACTTGCAAGAGAAGGAAAGAAAGAGTTCCAAATAAAGTCACTCCCACACTGACTTTCCTCCTCCGAGCGGCGTTCTCTCCGTCCTCAAGAGTGTGGTTGGTGTCACTGCTGTTGGGTGCGTTTGTGAAAAAGAGAGCAAAGCTAAGCCGGCATCCAATGTCAGTCCAAACAGCAGCCTCACCCACACTCTTCCTCGTTCTCCCCTGACAAATCTCTACCCTAACGCATAACCCTCTCTCCTCTGCGGCACGCACAGCTGACACTTGACAAATTTTATTTACACCCGAAAATATACATACACGAAGTATATAGACAGCGTACGTACACGGTCTGTATACGTTCTTGCATTTTTGCCTGCCTTAAGCCTGCATATTCTGCTCCCCTTCTTAGATGGACATTCCTTCTCTCGCTCTCCCACTTGTGTTTCTCTCTCTCTCTCTCTCTCTCTCTGCCCCCTCCCTTCCACTGCCTCTGTGGTTGAGCAAGTCTCAGATTTCAGCCTTGTCTGGCTGCAGGCTGTACCACCAGCTGCCCTCACTGACACCATACCTCACTTTCTCACTGCCTTTTCTCTTCATTCTGTTCTATCGACTTTCCCCCTCACTTTGTTTGCCACAGTGCAGCAGGGCTGTGCGTAGCATTAAGCACTCAAAGACTAAATCTGTAAAACATGGCAGATTCAAACAAAATTATGCTCTTTGTAGCTTAAACAAGCCAAACAAGAATTTTTATTTATTTTTTACATCCATGTCTGTTAGTCAATTTTCTCCTCCTACACACAGGATCATATTCATTTTAAGAACACATACACATGTGTGTAAAACTGAGTCAACCAAGGAGGGAAGCCAGATTTAAAAACTAAATATTACTTTGAGCTGCAGTCTGTCAGTCAGCAGGAGAGAAAGTGATAGCTAGCTTAGTCCACAGGGAAACACTGGCCCGGTTCACTCGAGTGTGTCTAGGTGATCCGATCTCATATGGACAGATCTAAAACACAGATGTAACTGCCCCAAACACAATGACTCATTGGAGCTCTGTGCCACCATCATGGCCAACAATAATGCCAGCAATGACAGAGAAAGATTGCTGTACAGTGTGTGCTGTGACTGCAAGCACTGCCAAAAGTGCGTGTCTACTTTTGAATTGCATGATAAATCACAAACGATTACTAGGGTTTTGACAAGATTCAAACTTTAATAACTTTTTATAAAATAAACTGCTGAGAAACTGACAGTATGAATGATGGATGTAGCTTCCGTGTCTGAAAAGTGAAGCAGATGCATGTGTTCCTTAAACCTGAATTCTTTTTAATGTCCATCAATGGGGCACTAACTGCAATTGAAGAGAGACTTCCAGTCCTGTAGAAGTCTGAGAAAACAGCCCTTGCACGTGTCCTCTGTAAAGACTTTCCCGATGAATCTGTGTTCAGTCTCTCAAAAGTCCATTTTGCATGTGTTTGGTCATTCAAGTTTCACAATACAGGATTATCCAGGGTTCGCTCACTGAATCAATTTCTGACAAGTTTGAAACCACGAGCTCCTGGTTTCACAGTCACATCTACCTCTTGCTGTCCCTTTCACAGCATGTATGTGGACACGAGTAAAGCCCTTTCTTCTGTGTGTGACAATGGCAGATAATATTTAAGGGCACATCTTTGGCAGATTGTGCCATGTCCTATAACATTCACTTGATTTTTAAGTTACTTGCACGGTAGTAAAACAAATCAGACTGTAAAAGGAAAGACAGCAGGAGTCATTTCATATGGAAATGTGGGCTTGTGCTTTACTCAACCCCATTCTGTCCGACAATCCCTCACACCAAGGAATGCTTTTACATCTCCGAATCACTGGTCTTGTTTCTCTCAGTTTACTGATATGCTATTGGCACGACAAAATGCAAAAATCTGCATCACTGAAGGATGTTTAAGATGTAAATGGTTTCTCTCTCTCCGTCAAGCCTCCCCTTTGTAGCCCCAGTGGACGTAGGTGATGAACTGTTTGGGTCACCAGTGATGAACTGCTGCCTGGTCCAGATGGCTCATTGTTGTATATATTGCCCTTGCCCCTTTTAATAACACAATTAAGGCATTGGCTACTGTCACGAGCTCCGTTTTACAGCCCACATTGTGCATGCGTGTCACAGCGGGCTCTCTTTGTGCCCGTATTTCTTCGGCTGCTGCCAAGTTTCTGACTGCATTTGGTTTATAGTCTGGTAATAATGCGAACAGATGTGGCGTAACCACGGTGAAAAGATTACTGCAGAGGGAGTAGGGTAGTATGCCTCGTGTCTCGCGTGTAGTTTAGTCAGTTTAGTCAAAAGAGAAAAAAAAAAGGGGGGGGCGTAACTAAAATACTCAAGTGGGATCAATTCAGTGACATACTCAGCAATAGGTTCACTACACGAATCAATGTAGAGAGTTGGTAAATAAAAAGGAAAATAGCTATTTTAAGGATGTCTGTAGGTTCTTTAAAATGCACTCATTTGAATTTTGTTAAAAAAAAAATAAAAAAAAGATTAAATTGCTTACAAGATATTTTATTCTGTCCTGTAAGTTGCATTAACATTAGTCTTGCTTTCATGTCTTGGGGAACAATATTAATCACCAATACAAATTGTCTGACCTTGCAAACTATCAGATGATATCCATCTAGTTGATAGCAACATGGCTACTAGGGCTGCCACGATTAGTCAACTAGTCACGATTACGTCGACCATCAAAATCGTAGACGACTAATTTAATAGTCGACGCGTCATTTGAAGCTTTGTAAAATCCCAAAAGACACAGGAATAAGTAGTAGGATTTAAGAGTGTAATAACAGACTGAAACAGAAGATGGCAGCACTGCATGTACAAGGATGCCAGCTGCCGTTAAACCCCGAAGACGAAGAAGCTGTGTCCCAGAATTCATAACGCGGCCCTGCTCAGTTTTCAACAATACCTGTGGCTAGTTAGTTTTAATATTACTCTTATTATTCTTTCTGGGTCACAAAATAAACGTTGAACATATTTTCAGGCGAGAATGTAGCTGTGTAAACCTCAAATATCTGCTCAGTTTATCAAGACCCCACAGATTTTCAAAAGCGCGTTTTCGGAGACATCTGTTACCCACCAGCTCGATAGCTAGCCGGGGTTCAAGACTCAGTATAGCCGGAGGGAACACCGGACTCCCAGCAAAACATTTTCAAACCCACCACCGTCTTTAGCTACTCAGGTTAAACATGATATATA
>VURO01019533.1:0-10603 GCA_015108175.1 Pelvicachromis taeniatus
ACATTAACACTGTGTTTTCCTTGTGTTTCGAGTGGGCCCGTTCTTCTTTCTCTAACAGTTCACGGAGATTTTATTATACGCTGTCTGAGGCATAGACAGTGTATAGCACTGATCATCAACTGGCGGCCCGCGGGCCAAATTCGGCCCGCTGAGCCGTTCAATCCGGCCCGCGACTGGAAATCCAAAATTGTGAGGATCAAAAAGAAAATAGTGGTCCACACTTTTAAAGCAACTAAAAGTGCTCTATAAATAAAGTTGACTTAGCCTAATTGAATTGAGGCAAAATATCTATCACTCCTAGTGGTTGACTGTGGTATAGGTGATGGGAGCCTGAATCAAATGCCTTCAGTTTTGTAATGAAATGGAAAAAGTATAAACATGAAACATAATGTAAAGCCAAAATTAGATTTTTATTTGATTTTCTCCTTGGGGGTCCGGCCCCCCAAGGAGACTGACTGGTAAAACTCTGGCCCTCTGATAAATATAGTTGACGACCCCTGCTCTAGAGCTTATGACGGGGTCGTGAATAATCTGATCTGCCATGTGGGTTTTGTTCTTACGACGTCATGGTCAATGTTGTGCCAGCAGCAATCACGCTTTTGTGACGTCATAGCTTAACAGCTTGGGATGAGGGGGTAGGATGCACATTGGAAAAACTTTTCTTCAGGGCCTTCTGTCAAACCCCCCAAAACAAGCCAGTAGAGTTGTTTTATTGTTGTCCTTTTATTTTATTTTAATGCAGCGTTAATATAACAAAACAGGTTTATTTTAATGTAAACGCCCTTAACCTAAAGATGCGCAAGTAGTTTTAGTGCCTTACCCTAACAAAGTTTTTATTAGTGCTTAAACCTCAATTGTGTTTTTACTGAAAACATTAAGTCCAGTAAATCAGATTCACATGTAACACAAACCCCAGTCTGGTGGGTGAGAGTCCTGAATTTTATGCCTTCATCCACCACCACCTAATCTTTTATTGACTTGCTCTACACGTTTTCCACCACTCTAACCACACCGACACAGTGAGCTCAGATACAAGTTTCAGCAGTGGCATAAATGCACATGGTGGACGACAGCTCAGCTCTAGCTGTAAGCTTTATCGCAAAGACAAGCGTTGAGCCTAATCTTAAAACTCCCGAACCTAAAGCTGAAGTTTTTCCATAGCAGAGGATTCTCTGTATAATTTGTTTGCATCGACCAAGGGAAAGTGTGCTTTCAGGTTGCTGTGGTACCAAGTAAACACCTCACAATTTTTATGTAGTTATTAAAAAACAACAAAAATGTACTAATAAGGCTGTAAACAGTATGGTTTTACTCAAATGTATCTCTTATTTGCTTGCCTTAAGGTTCCCAAATTTAAATAAATACAGGATGAGTTTGGTAATTGTTAAAACCCGTGTATTCTTTGATCAAATGTGTTACAGTTCACCAAAATCTACAAGTTACTTTAATCAAATGTCTTCTCCTAATGACTCCACATTAGTGCAGCCTCTGGATGACATGTTTTAGAACCAGATTACAGCTGCTTTTCCTTTTCATGCCCTCAGTTACTCCCCAGATGTGGTCTCCCAACAAACAGTGCCTTCAGATCTGTCAGAGTGATCAGCAGGGGAATTTCATTAAAGCGAGACTTCATGGCGGAGACTGATAACACGAGGTGGAAGGAGGGGAAGAAGAGAGCAGCGTGAACAGTGTTTGACCAAAGCGAGTCCCTCGGTTGTTATCGCTGAGGAAGACGGGAGAGTCAAATGAGGGTCAGGAGGAAGGCAAAAACAATTACAAGAATCGGATGGAGGGAAAACAGGTGCATCAGGAGTTAAAAGAGGAGGAGGAAGAAGAGGAGGATGTAAGCAAGGGGAGATATTAAGGAGAGGAAATAAGGAAGGAGGAATGGAAAGAACAGGAAAAGAGGAGAAGGGAGGAGCAGAAACAGGAGAAAAGAAGGGAAAGGAGTAAGATGGAGATAAGTAAGAAGGGAGCAAATGTTGAAGATGTAGAGAAAAAAAAGGAGCAGGTGGAAAAGATAAGAGATGAGAGAGGGGGAGGAGACAGTGACGTAGGACTTGGAGAGTGCGGCTGGACTCCCCACTGAGGAGTGATATGATGGTAATCTCTCAGCTGGAACATCTGGTCTGGGCCTGAACAATGAGTCCCGGAGGCAGATTGCTGCGATCCGGCCGACTCTCTCAGTCCTCTGAAGATGGCCTGATAACCTACCTCAACTGGTCCGACTCGCCATCCTGATCCACAAAGACATACCTTGTCTGTGGACACACAGGGTCACAGTTAATAAACCTACATCTATGCCGTCTGAGGAGAAAGGGGGGGGGGCTTGCGTTCAAGGTGATGAGTGAACCGCCCCAGAAACACTCCTCAGAGATCCTCCTTGCATTAATGTGACATTGACTCTGAAGACGAGCCGTTAATCGAGCGTTGTTTTACAGTCGTGTCACTCTAAGTGCCGTCCCATAAATCACATTAATAGCCCGAGTGTGTTTATACAGTACATAAACTGGAGATGCAGTTGTTCAGTGATTTATACTTTCCCTTCTTTACCATTTAAAATGCCTCAGAGATCATATCGAGAGCAGAAAATGACTCGTGAACAGACAGCAGAGGACAGAGAGCGACACACAGCACGATCAAAAAAAAAAAAAAAAAATCCTTTTAGGACTGAAGAAATTCCAGATGGTGCTCAAGTGGAGGACAACATCGCAGGAGACTATATGGCTCGTGAATGTCAGCAACTCTGATTAAAAGCCGTTCTCCGCCTGGGAGGAAATAAAACAAAAAAACAACACAAAAAAACTGCTGGCTTGGCCTTTCATTCCCATCTATCACGAGGAATTGTTTGTATACAGTTATTTTATTCTCCCCAAGCGTGCGTGTGTGTGTGTGTGTGTGTGCGAGAGAGATGAGATGAATGTAATTAAAGTTTTTTTAATTAGACACTGTTCTTTTCTGGGAAGCCTGTGGCAGCGCTGGGTGGAGCCACAGTGGAGACAGGAGGTTTGCGGTCTGGCTGAAGGAACCACGCCGGCCTGGGTAATGGAAACCGGGTGTTCATTGTACACATATACACATACATGCCAACACACACTGTCGTACACATGCACTCGCGCCCACACACACGTAAACCAAAGCCGAACAGAGAGTATGCACACACAGAAAGCCGCATAAACTTCTGCAGACATGAATCTGAACGCACAGCCCCCCCCACCACCACCCCCACCACCACACCCCCACCCACACCCACACCACTAATGCATGGCACATTCAAATACATGTATTCATTCATGTGACTCGGTGCGTTATAGAATTCATACTGCAGAAACAAGAATTCCCTAAATAGTGTCGATGTGTGCTTCTGCACGCACGCACATGCAGGCAAGCTCATGCATACGTAAGAACATGTAAGCACTGACACACAAACACGCACAATCCCAACACGGGCACGAATGGCTGCGCATGCACGCATGAATACACATTTACTCGTTGCCTGTCACTCACACAAGAATGTGTGTTTGCACACAGAGAGCTCATTATAGATGCATGTAAGCGCACACAGACACTCCATGCAAGCGGGCACGCACGCACACATTAATGCACACTATCCACCAGCCCCTCCTCGCTCAGTGGTCACACATGCATGTGCACGTGTACGTGCACGCACATATAAATGCGCTACTTTAAAAGGCACACGCTTGAGCACACAAAAAGCCTTCATCACCCCAATCCCTATGCATGCACACACACACACCAAATCACATACACATTACATTTCAACCTCCTTCACAGATACTGACATGCAGGCAGTCACGACACAAAGACGTACACACCCAGCCTCATTCAGCCTAACAATGTGATACAAACCCATATCCTGCATCATTCACTGGCTTTAATGTACACTCCCACAACCACACACACACACACACACACACTACAGTCCAGCAGGGCCAGGAAATGCAGAAAACAGATCTCGGGCATCTACTGACATCAGTGAGGCAAGGCTCGCCTTTTCCATTAGACACTGACGTCAGTTTCCCCACAAAAACGGCTTCACCCCAAACTACAGGCGATCAAACCTGTTGACAGTTTAAAATGGATCAATCTGAGATTCAGGCATCAAACGGGATCGGCGCTGATGATGTTCTCCCCTTCTTTAAACTGTGTGGTCAAACCGAGAGCTTCTCCATCTGCGCGTCACTGCTAACAGGAGACTGTAAGGCCCCCGATGCTGCAACTGGCCTCGCTCCAACCACTGGAGTCAGATGTATGTAAATATATGGAAAACACTGAGGTGTGAGAACGCATACATTTTCAACACACAGCCACCATATGTGCTTCCACCCCCCCCCCCCCTCTACAAGTGAGCTCAGCATCCATTAGAAACCAAGTAACTTTTTTATTAATATCTATATCTTTAGCCCCTGACAGTCAGAGAGAGCAGGTCAAACTGGGCAGCAACAGGTCAATCACTATGAACAGGGCACCATCTAGTGTTGCATGCAGAGTATGAGAGAGCTGCACTTAAGTTTGTATTCCCCCCCCCCCCACTTCAAGATTAAAGGACAGCCATGTTGGGTGCGTTGGTTGGCTTCATGCCGTGTGCAAATTGGCTTTTCGCTCACATGATGCTCAGATCAGTGTGAGGTTCATCGCATGTGTGAAAGCACAGAGATGCAAGAAAGCTGAAACAAGCTGGACAAACACACAAAGGGCTCAGTGGACCTGAGCGCTGGTTAAAGCGGGCGGGCGGGAGGGAGGGAGGGGGGCAACAGATGTGATTGTTTGCATAGGCCAGGCTTATAAACCAAACCCCGAGGTGCTGCTACATGTGCGGCTGGAAGGAAGTTTAAGCTTGGACTACCTGCAACCTGGTTTATTTCACTCGCAGTGAGTCTCATGTCTATTTTAGAGAAACATTTTTGAACAACTACATTAAATAAAAATAAAAACAGAAAGCTTTACCCAAGATCATTCTGACGTCACAGGAGGGCACGCACAAGTGGATTACCGATGGCTGCAGTCCAACTTTGAGGAGCTCCTGCCTCTTTGCTGCTTCACCATCGAGGCTTACTGGGAAACTTCATGGATCTGAGCCACTTGTGCTTTCTCTGCTGTGACGAGTGGACACGCCTGCTGCCGTTTCAGGCAGCTCTTTGCTTTCATTAAGCAGACCAAACGCCATCATTGCGTGCTGCTCAACTTTTTTCTTTTTAAAAAAAAAATAATGATCAAAACTGTGTCCCGGGGCTCATCTGGGTGTGGCACCGTTACCTTCACAGTTTGATATGACAGGAAAAACGATTCTGCTTTTCACACATCCCACAGAGCGTGCTCGGTTCTCCTCTACCTTCCAAAAAAAACCCTTTGACAAAGCGATAAAACACAGCAAATGGTGTTTATTGTCAAAGTGTTGGAGTTGGACAATGTTATATGTGCATAATTCATTATTGTGTACTCTAATTGTGCAACAAACTAAGCTACAGTATATACAGACATCTATCATTAACTGTTGATAGCTGGATGACAGTTATACTGTATAACAGTAAATCTAGTTGGCCGGTTGCTTGGGCAGGACAACCTCTATAAAGGCGATCCATCAAGAGTCCCAAGACTTTGGTATCATCTGAGCTGAATGCAAAATGGTGACTCTTACTCTTACAGTGTAATATCAATCAATACAACTAAACACAGCCATTAAAAACATCCACATGAATATACTCAATGCAACAAATGTTATGCAGAAATATCTCCCCGCCCTCCCCCTTTCTCTATTACACTCTCTCGCTCGCTCGCTTCATCTCCATAAAATCCAGTAAAGGTTAAACAAACATTTAAATGTTACATATCCCATTAAAGTAAAAGAGAATAATGTTATGAGAACCCTCAGTCTACATAGCAACAATGCTTTGTGAAAAATATATGTATAGTAGAGTGTGAACTAAACATTTACATGATTTTACAGGTGGAAAGGAAACATCGCTTTGACATAACTCTTTAGAATAATAATACAGCCCCACAGTCTTATTAACATGCTATGATCTCTTGTTACTCACTCCGATTGCTGTCCGTGTGATGTCAGGCTACACAGCCTGTCACAGGTTTGTGGTTGTGTCAGTCTGTATACATATTTATTTGTATGTAAGTGTCTGCATGTGTGTCTGTGTGTGAGTGTATGCGTGTGCTTGCAGGCTCAACAGTCCCCAGAGTTATGCGAGTGTAGCCCGGTCTCCATTTTCCAGTCTCTCTGGTCGGTGGCATCTCCCTGGGCCTGCTGGGAGGCGGCGGGAGACAGCGACATCTGTCTGCGGGGGTTGGCGCTGTGCATGGTGTTCCAGTGGCGCTTCAGATCCGACGCTTTGATGAAGGCTTTGTCGCAGGAGCCGCAGTTGAAGGGCCGCTCGCCCCGGTGCTGCCGTTCGTGGTCTTTCAGGTGGGACTTGTGCTTGAATGCCTTTTCGCACATTTGGCACGCGAAGGGTCTCTCGTTGCTGTGGACCCTTTCGTGCCTCTTCAGGTCGGGCCCCCTGATGAAGGCCTTGCCGCACACCACGCAGCGGTGCGGCTTGAAGCCAGAGTGGATCTTCAGATGCTCCTTGAGGTGGGCGGCAGTGGTGAAGGCTTTGGGGCAGTGCTCACAGCCGTAGGGGCGGTTGGCGGTAAGCAGCCGCTCCTTTTTGGCGTTGTGGTCCATGGGCTTCGCTCCCGTGCTCTGGCAGGAGCCATGGTCGCGGTGGCCGTACAGCAGATACTCCAGCTTCATGTCGCTGGAGGTCGATGAGCCCCAGGTGTGGCTGTGCGGCTCTTTGCCCATGTTGGTGTTATAGTTGTGTGGCTGAGACACGTGTGAGCCACCAGGTCCCATGCTATCCATCCCCTGATCATAGAAGCTGTTCTTCCTCACCTCCTCCATAGCCAGCTCCTTCAGGATGGCATCCTGAGCTCTCATCCCGTGGTCACCGGGAGCCTGGTTTTCCCGCGTTTTCATGTTGGTCAGCTCCCGTTTCTGGGTGCACAAGTTATCCAGGAAGTTGATGCCAAGGATCTGACCGGACGACATCATCATATTGATGTCCTTCTTCCTCACAGCCAGTCTAGCTGTGTACATGTAATTGAGCACCTCCTCAAAGATATCTGAGCGGATGAAGTCCAGCTCCACGATGGAGTTGTCCTCGTCGCTCTGTTTCTTAAAGAGCTTTTTGAAATAGTTGCTGCAGGCGGCCAAGACACAGCGGTGAGCCCTGAACTCGATGTTTTCCACCACCACCACCACGTCACAGTGCTCACCTTCCAACCTCTGCTGGTTGAGCATCTTCAGGAAGGTGGCTTTGTGGTCATAGTCGATATATCTTAGTAAATCAGACATGCTGCAGGACGAACTGGAGCAACCTGCAGAGTGGGGGAGGGGAAAAACAAAAAAACAAACAAAAAACAGAAAACTGGTCAAATATTTGTATTCCCACAAAAGAACGAGGGCATGCATGCACCCTGCACAGCTGAGGGGTGGAGCTCTATTTGCATGCCACTTTGTAAAATATATACAGGTAGCGTATGCAGCGCGCCTAACAAACAAAGTATCGGAGAAACTTGCAACCGAAGGCGAATCTGTTCAGAAATGAGCGCCACACAGACAAGAGAGCAAACAAGTGGCCAAACAACCGATGCAGAAACCCTGAAGAAAAAATACGGCAGGGCCCAGAGCCGCAGTAGCGCTAATAATAATAATAATAATCAGCAAAAACAGAAAAGCAACGGCAGCAGAAACAAACGCGAGCACTTTTCTCCACTCAAAAAGCGCGTTTTGCCGCCGAGTTCGCGTGACATTCGCGTCGCTTGCAGGAAGAATAACCTTAGCAAGAATATTTCACATTTCACTGCGCCCAGCCATTTTGGTCAGCAAGCCTCCATTGGCATGTTTCTGGTGCCTTTAACTGAGTTCACAAACAGCGGAGGAGACGGCGGCGAACAGGCCGACAAACCAACGAAAACCCGCCGCGCGCTGTTCCGCGCCGCCCGAGCAGACAAAGAGGAAATAAAAAATGTTAATACCCAAAGCCTGAACGCGATTCCCTGTGTTGTCACGCAAGGCAGTCGACGACGATCCAGAGCTGTCGTTTTTCCTCTTCCTCCTCTTGTTGTGACTGTGCGGCTCCACAGGAAATGCTGCATTGTTCTGCTGCCACCTACAGCACCGGAGCGAAGCGCGCCCCCGAGATCGTCTATGCACACGCCGGTGACTCACTCTACCGGAAATCAGACGACGTCCTGAATAGATCGGTGATTTTTAAATAAAATACAAGCAAACATCCATCAGATAGCCCGTCGGTGCGCGTTTTGAAGTCAAAATTAAGAGAATTTGATTACAAAACGCATTTATTTATTCATATTAGTTGAATAAATGCCCCCAAGAAATGCAGATACACAGTGACACAATGAGACACGAGACCTAGTCCCTTAAGAGGGTAAATGATTTAAATACCCGATTTAAATTGAACTTTTATGTCCATCACCCTGAACAGTAATTTAAGTTATTTTTCTGTATTTCTTTTGGGAAACTTTCTTTTGGGTCTCATTTATACCAAAATAGTTACAATAAATAGTTGGTGGATATTTTGTTGACTCATTTATAGGGGCTTTTCACATACTTGCTCAAGAGGTATGTGCCACCCTGCCTACACCTCGTGCCCTTCCTTTGCCCCCCCCCCCCATGAAAAATGTTTAAGATCCACCACTGGCTTTTATTTAGAGCCGGATCAGAAACGATGAACCTTGGAGGATGATAGATGAGTTCAGGCAGCAGGTGTAATGTTTGTAGACAATATTGTGATCTGGGGTGAGGGAGAAGTGCTGGAGAGAAGAGGAATGAAAACAGGTGTAATGGTGATGCTGCGAGGAGCAGATATAGTGAAGGTGGAGGAGTTTAAATACCTGGGGTCAGCCGTCCAAATCAATGGTCAGTGCATAAGAGGGTGGAAGAGGAGTGCTGCAGGGTGGAGATTGTGGAGCTAAGAGCCCAGGGTGATTTGTGAGAGAAGGATAGCAAAAAGAAAGGTAAAGTTTCTAAGATGGCAGTGAGACCTGCTATGATGTGCAGTTTAGAGATGGTGATACTGACAAAAGGAGACGGAGCTGGAGGTGGCTGAAATTTAAGAGTGGCAGAGTGGTTTAGAGAGGAAAGGCTGAGATGGTTTGGACAGGAGGGATAGTGGATATACTGGACAAAGGATGCTGAAGCTGCCAGGGGTCTTTACCTCAGTATTGTTCAGCAGGAGTGTTAGTTCATGGGCTACAGCTCAGGGTGCTCTCAGGTGGGCTAGAGTGCTGAAACCATTACACAATACACCACTGCTCCACCTTTTCTACCGTCACAACATCTCTGACAGTTCTTTAAAAAACATTTCTACAGTTTGCTTCCATCTGGAAATACTTTCACTTTTTATACATGTCCAGTCCCGTGTGTAGTGACGTTTATGCGACTCTGAGACGCACTTTAGTAACAAATGCACATTTACACAGTGAGAGACGGAGTGAGCGCTTTTACCTTCTAGAAATCTTGGGAAATAACCGCACGTACGCAAAGGGGCGGGGCTTCGGAGGCCTCCGAATAGTCACAATAATTATCTCTGACTGCACAGCGCCTGTCTTAATTAGCCCGCGGGCTCTCCTTTTAACAGGTCAATTAAGGGTTTGGAGCATTTGGTTTCATAAATAATAGATGGGCTGCAGCTTACAGCCTCAACTGCCTCCCATCATTAGATTGAAACATTAGTTTAATCACGTCATTTCACCCTGCAGAAGTTTGATTTTACCGCTTAAAAATCGACCCGTTTCTGCCGCGTGCTCAGCCCAATTGATTTTTAGCATATTTAAAATATAAAGTGAAACTTTATATATACGATTTAATAATTTGAATATCAAATTAAAATCAAATGAGCACAACTCTTAAATCATATTTCCAGTATTTGAACTATTTGTTTGGAAATGACAAAAACTGATCCTTAAAGAGGGATAAATGAGTGCTGACGCAGGTTTCAGTACTGTGGTGGTTTTTTATTATTTTAGAAGAGACCAGCAAATAAAAAAAAACAAAAACAAAAACACCCAAAACAAATGCACTTGCCACTTTTGTTGCACCTTTTTGAGGAAAACACATCTGTACATCAATAATACTCCGTTTTTTGGATACATTAGAATGGATAAGAGGGAGGAGGGGCAACACAGCTGATGTGTTCAGGATGGCTGGAAGTGGAGGGCGATTATAGATCTCTCTTGGCTTTAAACGTAATTGAGGGGAGAGCTCGCCAGTCTGAACCCTTTGCCTCACAGTCACACAAACCTGGGACTTGTGCTGCAGCTGATCATCTACTCTGGAGAAGAAGAAAAAAAAAAAACAACCCTACACGACACAAAAAAAAAAAAAAAAACAACCCTACACGGGCAAATAGAATCCATTTCATGCCCAGAAACCTTTGATTGGTTGACTTTTTTGCCAGAACATAGTCTCTAAAAACCTTGAAGTCAAACACCTTGAAGAATCAATGACAAACGATGAAACACCAAAATGATGATATAAAAGAAAATGCTATTCAAGTAGACATGA
>VURO01019534.1:6086-25139 GCA_015108175.1 Pelvicachromis taeniatus
CTGTGGGGTACTTCATAAAATAAAATAAATAAAAAAAAAATTATATATATATATATATATATATATATATATATATATAATGTTATTTATTTTTTTTAATGTTCACTTTATTTATTGTATCTGTTTTATTTACTTTTATTCATACAGGGTAGGTTGACTGAGCATGCATGTTCTTGTACAACGACCTGTTTCACACACACGTAGTTACCCAGTCATCCTGTCAACCATCCATCCATCCATCCATCCATCCATCCATCCATCCATCGTTTGTCTGTCTGTTCATCCATCTAACCACTCACTCATCCATCTGAGAGGAAACATCCAGGACAACTTGCCAGTCAATCGTGGGGCAAACACAAACAGTCAAATCTTAATCAGAAATTACTTAAGAGAGACATTGTGAAAACACTTAAAAATAAAAAATCCACTGATTGTTTTGGTATTGACATGATATTTGTTAAAAGTATTATAGAATATATAGTGCAACCATTCACATACATTTGTAATCTGTCCTTTTCGAACTGTTTCCCTCAAAAATGAAAATAGCAAAAGTTATTCCCATCCACAAAAATGGAGAGAGATGTCAAATTACCAATTATAGACCTATATTACTACTCCCACAGTTCTCAAAAATCTTAGAAAAATTATTTGTTAATAGACTTGATAAATATATTGAAAAACATAATCTCCTAAGTTATAACTAATACAGCTTTAGAACAAAAAGGTCCACTTCGATGGTAGTGATGGAACTTGTAGAAGGGATATCTGCTGCAATAGATAATAAGGAATATACTATTGGTGTTTTTATAGACTTAAAAAAAACTTCATACAATTGATCATAGTATATTAATGAATAAACTAGAGAGATATGGTATAAGAGGGAAAGCATACAAGTGGATGAAAAGTTACCTGGATGATAGATATCAATATGTGCAAATCAATAATGTAAAATTAAATCAGTTGAAGATAACTTGTGGCGTTCCTCAGGGCTCTGTGCTGGGCCTTTAATTATTCATATTATATATAAATGATATATGTAATGTTTCCAAACTGTTAAATGTGTTTTGTTTGCTGATGATACCATGGTGTATTGCTCAGGTAAAAACCTAAAACAGCTTCTGACTACAGCGGAAATGGAGTTAAATATACAAAAAGCACTATAGGTTAAACAATTTTTTATAAACAAAACAAAATTTATTATTTTTGGCTCTAGACAAGTGAAAAACTGAAATTGAAAGAGTGTATGAAAATAAATTTCTTGGAGTGATAATTGATGATAAGCTTAGTTGGAAGCTTCATATAAACCATGTAAAAATAAATGTGCTCAGTGCTCAGAAGCTGTTTGAAGTCAGAGAGCGTCGATAAGACTCTGTGCAGATTAAAAAAACAAAAACAATAAAGAGACAAACATTAAGCAGAGATGTGTTTCTGTTAGAGGAGTTAGCTTGTGGAATAGTTGTGACAGTGACTTAAAAAGGTGTAGTTAATTTTCCTCATTTAAAAAGATGTTTAAAACTAGAGTATTAGAAAAATATAGAAGTATAGTAATAACGACAATACTGAAACTCTTGGTTGTTTTGCTTGGATTGTTGTTATGAAATTTAATTTAATGTATTTACTTATCTAAGATGGAAGTTTTTTGTTTTTTATTGTTTTGCTTTGCTCTTTTGCTTCAATGAGCTGCTTGCTAAATGATCATTTGTTAAAAGGGTTGGCATAATAAACATGTGCTTCAGCCAATATCTTTTTGATTAGCCTTATCTATTATCTCTATCGCTTTCTTGTAAATTTTTCTTCTGTATTCATTGAGAGATTTGAATGCTAATCAAAAACAAAGTTAATGATATTGAACTAAAGTGAACTGAATAAAGCTTACAAGAGAAAGATTAGCACACATCTCATCTCCCCTTCTCATTTACCTGTAAGTGGTATTGAGAAAGTCTGTATGTTACAGATTTGTCTTCTTTGGCTTTACATCTGCTGTCAGATCATTGTGTGTGTCAGGATCTTTTTAACGGCACACAGACAATGGTAACTCAGGCAGAGATTTAAGAAAAGATGGAGTTCTCACTTTTTAAATTAATTACTTTTAATGAAATATTACAACAAAAACTATGTTTCACAACAGCTAAAATGTTTGTAATTTTGTCCTCAGGTTTACTGCGTGCCATAACTGGTGGCCATCGTAATTCACCTCTGGCACCTCCTGGCACAGTTGCTTCCTCCTCCATGGAGTACCTAGAGATCCACCCTCTATTCCCCAACACACCACAGCAACGGAGGCGCTTGGCCACCCTTCCGCAAGTCAACACAAGCCCAGAACACAACATTCCCGCTCCTCCTGCGCCGTCGCCGATTGGCATGCATTCCTTTGGCTCGCTTGCCAAAGCCGAACAAATTGAAGACACCCCATCTTCGCCCTGGTACAAGCTGACTAACGGGACACTGTCCCCTCCCCGCCACGTCTCCGCCTTCCAGCCTGACTCCTCTTACTTGAAAAAAGCCACAATCCCCAGTCCGCCTGTCCTCATTGTCAATCCACAGCCGAAGAAGAGCACCTCAACAGATTGGTGTGGTTCTTCTGACACTAGTGGTAGCCCTCCCAGTACTATAGGAAGTCCCCCAGGGAGCTCAGCTTTTAGCCCTCCAAAGTCTGCCTTCAGTCCTCTCAATCCTACCTCAGCTTTTAGTCCTCCTTCCAACAGCGGTAGCAGTGATCCCGAGAGCCCAACGCATCGCAGCAAATTCCCTTCGATGGGAATCGGACAGATCCTAAAGAAGAAGGTCCAGCTGCAGCCATTTACATTTCGGCCAGAACAAGTCGTCGAGGAAGTTGTGTCCCCTCCTCCCTACCCCATGCAGACTCTCCTCTGTGCTTCAGGTGCACTAAAGACCCTCTGCTGAGTTACAAGATGAAAAAACAAAACAAAAAAAAAACAGTTGGACTGAACTCGAGGCCCCTTTCAACATTTTTAAGTTGGGAGAGGTCTTCCAGAGCGGCCTTTTGAACTGTGAACTGTCCCTTTATTGCGACTGAGCCACTTTTCATGACAGACTTATCTAAGAAAAAAATAAAAAATAAGGTGGTGAGAATATAAAATGTATTACCTCTTGTTACCACACTTATTATGTAATGTGAGAAGTGACACTGAGGAGATAAGATTTGAACAGATCCATGAGCAATGACTAAATCTCTCTGTGTCCTAATTACAGAGTGGACATGGGACATCGTGTAATATGAGCCTTGCCAATAACAATTGTACACACACACACACTGAACAATGTATTATAGATCAAGTTAGAGATACTCTCTTATGTAACATTGGTGTAACTGGTTACTAATTGAGCCGCAAACTGATTCACACCAGCTAACAGACCCCAACTTTTACCCTAACCCTGATTTTACATGTATAAATGTTTTGTCTCTGTGAAAACTCTGTATAATAGCCACTGACATCCAGTCAGCTGGCACTGTATCCTATGCTGACTGGATGAAGGAAGCTCACTGCACTATTCTTGAAAACCAAAACGTATAGTAAGAACGGTGTTTACCATCTTTTACCTCACTGCATTTATTCATGCATTAAAAGTGGAACAGCAGTCGGCTGTGACATGCTTGTGTGGATCGTGTCACAGTGTAGCAGTGTGTAAGTGTTGCCATTAGAATCAACACACTAAGATAGCCGTAGGTTGCAAGAGTAGAAGCATATTCTCACTTTTATATATAAACGTCCTCATAAACCTTCACTCAGCACTGATAGCAACTTTTTTATACACAAGTGTTGCATCACCTCTAAGACCCACAGGGAATCTGTAAAAGTCTTGACTTTCTCACAGCAGGATATGCCTGTTCCTAGTCAGTTTGTAATAAAAATAAATAAAAGAAAAAAGAATAGAGCATCAAAAGCCTTATGAAACAGATCAACCTCACCACAGGTTGAGTGTATGAAAGTGGAAAGAACTGCTACTAGGACCATTTGCGGAAATAATTCACTTCCTTTTGTCTTAACGCTGTAGTTTGTGCAATAGTCTTAAGTGTTAATTGCAATGATGAGTATTTGCCAAGAGCTCTGAGACATGTGAAAATTGTTCTTGTAAATAACAGTGCAGCTCCAGTGTTCCTGTTGCTTACGCCGTTCTGTATGAACAGAAGTTTAAAATGTTTATCTGAGCCGACACTGTCACAAATTAGTCGACTGTACAAAACAAAATGAAACAAAAAAAAAAAAAAGCTTCCACGGGCACACGAGGCTTCTCACTGTTAAGATACTGTAGAATCTCTTCCTGTCCAAACGAAAAGTTGCATGAGTCAAACTTGTGTTGTCAGCATTTGAAATGATTGTCTTTGTACCTTTTTTCTGGTTGATACTGAGATTGATACGGACTTGGGTGGGGGGGGTGTCTTTTTTTAAGATTTTGTAAAGGATGGTTTTGTTTGAGTGTCAAGAGATTTCTATGCTGTATAAAGTATTTTAAATATTTATACTGAATCCTTTATGTGTCTGTCTGGTCCTTTAAATGCACCTGCATCCTGTCTGGCTTCACTCATGCAAGTTACGTGTTCACATGGCACATCTGAGACTCATTGAAAATACATAAACTTTTAATTATGATCATTAAGTAATAATATGGTACGCAACAGAATCCAATATTCTTGCTAATTGGTGTACACTTTTACCTAAAGTCTGACATTTATTCTTCATCCTTAAAGCTCTCATCTCCTGGAGGACTTGATGACGATTGGCTTTCACAGTGTGAAAGTCTATACGTTACTGAATGTGCCACTTGTCTCACATACCATATGCATTTCCCACGAAACACCTATGAGGGTATAAAAAAAGCATGACACTCCCATGCAACAGCTGAATGATCCTTGGTTTGGATACATGCACACATACCCTACAAGCCCTCCCTTCTCATGAACACACACATTATAGACACTAATCTACTCAGCTGTGGCTCCCTAAACCTCTCTCGGTGACGCTGCCCTGTCGAGACACAGAAGGGGGATCACCGGAGCTTTGAGACAAACAAGCACATGCACAGGACACCACAAACAGGGTTGTCCAATTAAATCAGTGTGGCTAAGCTGCTAAAAGCAGAGGGGCAAGAAGAGCCCTCAAATATGTTAAAGCCAGAGCCTTTTGTTTATCAAAAACAGGCCAACGTTTAGTCAAAATCCCTGGTTGATCTGGTGACATAAACAGGCTCTAACCAGGAATGCTATGTATGAAAGATATTATGGCACATGGACAGATAATATCATGAAACATAGCTGAGTGTTACTGAGGAAATTGTGTAATTTATCATTAATTGATAAAGACAAAGAAACAAAAAGGCAAAGCTTTTGACTAAACACACATTGTTTCCAGAAAGTGAGGTGAGAGATTGTGTTGGTGAGGGACATGTTATAACAGTTTCCTCGTTACCTCGTATTTCAGCAAAATGAAGGAATCACATTTACTGCAAAATAAACTGTGGCTGTAACTGAATGCACGAAAACTCTTGCCCATTTCTCGAATAAAAGAATTTGCTTTTCCCTGGTGTTAATATGAATCTCTCACGTTGTTGGCTGAACAAAATGCAGTCAAAACCATAATATTTGAAGGGTAATACAATTTGCTTCACTCCAAATCTAGGATTGAACCCAATTAAGATATAACTGAAGTGGAGACCTGTAGCTTTAGTTCAAGGGGTTTGAATGATATTAACTTTAATATATTTATGAATTAGAGTAATTTTTCTTAACATAGTATCTACATTTCCTGAGGCTCCAAAGTAATTAGACAAATGACTCAGCAGTGGTTTTGTGGCCAGGTGCAGCCTATTACTTCATCAAAAATTCTACAAAGTAAAAGCTCTGGAGGGCTTTTTTTTTTTTTTTCATTAACTGTTCACAGGAACTCAGGAAATAAAGGACGCTTTCACTGGGACGAAGAAAAGAAAACACATCTAGGGCAATTTAACTACATTGTAACTATGTAGAATAGCATGGACTCATTGGCATAGATAAAACTTCTTCACAGCATGTAGCAGAGTGTAAAACACTGTCACAGAGGTAGATGTAACCTGGTTGAAGTCTACGATCAAGTGACGCTTTAATAAATGTAGCATTACCACCGATAACACCACAGTAGAAAGATAAAATTAGGTGTCGATAGGAAATCTCTAAAATGATACACATACAGATGTGGTGACACTCATTATGGGGATGAGTATTATGGGGCTTTTAATGATTTCTTTGAAGTGATTTTTCCATGGTGGAATAATTGTACAGCATACATCTTTAATAACTTAAAAAAAAAAAAAAACAACCTAGAATTGAGTGCACAGGTTTGAAGTTTTAATTTCTTTAGGATTTTCTCGAATCCACACAGGTCAAATGTATAAACTCAAATATATACATACGTTCACTTACATCTTTTAATATATGGAGCTGAATGCATTTTAATTTGACAAGAAGAGAACTGTTAACTTCTTATTTGTGACTACAATTCACAGCAACTGGTATTTTCTCAGGTCCATTCTGGGAAATCAACCAATTTAAATTCTGCCTATAATAAGGGTCAAATATCCAGCAAGAATTATGCCAGAAAACTTCCAAAAGCACATGTATATATTCGAGCCAATATGTCTAAAATCCTAAATAAATACAAGATTTTGCTCCCAATTCTATATTTTTATATCCTTAAATGGTATATACTGTACAATCATTCCACCCTGGAAGAACAGTTCAAAGAAATCATGAAAAAAGCTCAAATTCAGCAATGACATTCATACCTATGATTGTATATAAACTGTGTATCCTTTGGCTTTAATATACAATACACTATACACCCAGAAGCCCAAACAGCTGCGGTAAAAAAAAACAGTCAGTGGATTAGAAACAGTTAATCAACATTAACTCATCCAGACCACATCATTTGCAGCTTTCTCATCTGTTTGTCTGCTTGGAGCTCTTACATCAGTTGATCCACCTTCTGAAATGTGAGCGACTCCCATCACACTAACAGCTCTAACAGTCACTAAGAAAACAATCCTCCTGAAGTGGAAAGATACCTTTCAGTATGTCATGGCACCACTCTGAATACATCTCCAAATATAGACAAATGGCATTAAAAACAATAACACAGCTTCTCTCAAATAGATATTGGATCTTGTTTATCAAGACTGTTTTTCTCACCTGACTACTTCTACCATTAACCCCCATCACCTAAATGCATGCACCACCTCATACCCTTTCAGCGAGCACCCATATCATATTAAATGACTTTTTTTTTTTTTATCTGCATTGTAACACCCATTTTAGACATACAATACTGAGCAAATGTCTTTAGGCAATCCTTTCTTCTTTATATTTTGTTAGAAAAATAGGAAATAGCAGCTGTGACTTATTGTGTGAACACACATGGACATACAGTATGTAAGGCGAAAACAGAGTTTGTAACATTTTAACAAGCTTGAAATTCAAACTGTCGATCTTTATTCTTCAACACTGGAATGTAGCCCTAAACCATAACAGAGCCTCCGTGTTTCACAGGTAGCTGAAGATACTCACTGTTGTACCTCATGAGTGAACTACATGTTGATGAAAATGTAACCCTAAAATCTTAAATTTGAATTCATCACTCCATAATACCCGTTGCCTCTGATTTTCAGTCCAGCTATTGTTTAATTTGGTATGACTCCACCTTTTCTCCCTGTTATCCTTCCTTTAGAATAGCTTCTTGACAGCTACCCTTTCCAGCTAAGATAATTTCTTTCACAAACAGTAGATGTATTAACTGAAGTTTAAGATGAATCTATCAGATCCAGTGTCAGGTTGGAATCACCTTGTTGGTGCAAAAATACTATTTTATGCCAGTAAAAAGCTTTAAAATATATATATAAAGAAGTGAAGCATCGTCACTTTAGTCTCTCTTTGATCTCAGTAATCTTAAATTGCTAGTAACTATTACTAAAGTTGCTTTCCTTTTTTCTTATTTCTTTTGCCATGTTAGGGGTTTGCCACTGTTTGAAAGACTCCACGGGTAAATATACAGCTCAAATAAGTTGTGGGAACCCCACATGTATATCAATGAATGACATATTGAACTCCAAAATCTTCACTGACATACAATTTCACTTACCGGTATATACATACACTGACAACAGTCAGTGGAAACCAAAACCATCAACAATATGAGGGCTGAATTCAAAGTCATACAAAAAAAATAAGAAATAAATCAAAGTTGAAATTGTTCAAGTATTCCCCCTTTTTTTAAAAATATAAATACAGTTCAACAATTTAAAAACTATAATTTCTCAAAATTGCAAAGACTTTATGCTCTCTAATGGATAAGACTAAAAAACTGAAGTCCAGAGAAACCTGTGTACACATAAAACCAAACCTGTGATCTCTAAGAACTGCGTTAAAAACAGACATGATTGTATACGGGACATCACTGCATGGGATTTCACAGTTCACTTTTAAAAACCTGAAATGCTAAAGATGAGTTATTGAACAATATTTGGCAACATACGCTACCATCCACACATTTTTGAGGCATTTGTCAGCAGTGCTAAACCATATTAGCCTCACTGCAAAATGGTCTGTATAAGAGTATAAAATTAGCTTTCAAACTTGAAATGATTTGCAAATCATCTTTTGGTTTTTACCTCCACCAAAGGGGTTATATTTTTGGTAGTGTTTGAGTGCAGGTCACAATTCTGCCTGTAAACACAATAGCTCGAAAGTTTTTAATGATTGTGACGTGGCTTTGTAGAGGTGTAGAGTGGGCACATGCTTACAATCCATTAATATTTGACTTACATCCACAAAGGTCTTCAAGGTCAACTTAATGAGTTATTGGTTGAAAATTGTCTAAAAGCCTTCGAAAATCAAAAATCGCAATGATAGCAATGCTATATAGGGGTATTTAAAACCATGTTTTAAAACCATTCTTATTAGGATTGTTTGTCCTGGCAACATACGGGCATGTAGGGGAATGATATATGGGGATCTAAATATCATGCTATCACTGATCTCTTCATCAAGATAAAACAAGATTGACCTTTCATACAATGTCTTATCTTTAAAATTTAACTTAAAATTTCTACTGCCTTTGTTCGTATTGGCAACATTTATACTGGTATATGGAGATGTCACATTTGACCTCTGACCTCATTTTACATTTCACGTCTGCCTTTCTTACAAGTGCACCTCAAAAGAAAGTCTTGTCAAGTCAAAAGGAATGAATCCAGATAAATAAAAAGCATAAAAAATGCTAAAAACTATTATTATAAGTATATTAAAATCAATTTCAAGAGGACTAATAACAAAATCCTGCACTTCCCACTTGTTTTTACTGCACTCCAAACTTAATGTTTAACAATACTATTACTACTAACAATACAATACTATTCCCCTTGAAAGTAAACACTGCCCTCTTGGAGTGCTTCTTGTTTGATTTTTTTTAAAATATTTTCCACGCCATATTTAATGTTTCTAAGCTGACTTGTAAATGGCTGAGCCAGTGATGTTACCTGATTAGACCTTTTTGTATGTACTGAAGAGAAAACTCAGAGCAGGAAGATCCAGAAACAAGCAGCAACTGAAGAAACCGCATGGCAAGAAACTCAGCATCATTTTCAGACTTTGTTTGTCAAATTACTGTTCAGTTTGTGAAAATGGCTGTAATTCCTAAACTGCTATTGCAACATGTCCATTATTGTGGTGAAAGGCAAAAACGGTATCATCCAAATACTGAAGGACCGGACTGTGAGTCAAAGTAATCTCAAGGAAAATTATTTTTAACCTCTCACATTTTCAAGCTTAAACAATTCATGCAAAGAATAGCAGAGTTTCAATAAAAGTATTTGGTTAGTCAAAGCTCCAGACTGCACTTTGTGAGAATCTGACTATAGAGCCATTAATCTATGTAGTCTCGGGAAGCACAAATGGAAAAACAGATTATTTTACAATCAATCTGTGTATAAACAGATCAAGTAGCAATAATAAGCTTGTGATAAACACCCCACCAACACGACAATCCCCATATGAGTAAGCCGACATTTTTCCCGTCATTATCACTTCAGAAGAATGTTAACATTGCAGCTTGTTACATATCATTACATTTATACATATAAAGCCATTGTAAGGCTTTCAATATGCTCCTTCTTGTTGTCTGGTTACACAGCAGATACACAAATTGAATTTAATAAAACCTTTTCCTGCCAGATTTACAACAGAAGTTGAACAATTGTGACTTTGCTGTCAAAATTCAAAAAACACAATTGTGCATGATTAATAATTCTCTTTGGACAAAAAAAATACAATAAAAATTCTGATTAGTCAGATGGCTGGCACTTCTTTTTAATGTGTGGCCAAATTGACCACTTACTGTCCAGCAGGAATTTAGTTTTGTCAGTCTGTTGAGGCTTAGGTCCTGATGACACTAATCCCTTTTTCAGCCCCCTGCTCGTCACATATACAGATAGACACACGCACACACTCTCACCAGGGTGTCACTGGCAAAGAGACGAGGCTTTGTGTCTGAGAAAAACAGACGATTAACCTGCTACACACACCAGGGATGTTTGCACACAGACAACCTGAACATCCAGGTCCAGCCACACAGACGAGTACAGCCTCCCTCAGTGGCTCTCACACCAGCAGAGGAGGAGGAGGAAGAGGAGGAGAGAGTGAGAGGCAGCCAGACTACCTGGCAGCTACGGTTGTACACAAAGACGCAGGAGGAAATAAACAAGCAGATGTTTCTAATGAAGTAGGAGGCTTTGTTTGAGCACTCAGAGGGGATTGGGGTTATTCCGTCAGACGAGTCACCGACTGGCCGGTTATATAGTTCCATCACAGACACGGAGGAAGGTCATCAACCTTGAGAGGGCGGCCGTTTTTGCAGAGACGTTTTATTAGTTGACCTAAACTGGGTGAAGTTTAACAAAGACTTAAGATCATCCTACATTTGCGAACCTCCCAGATGAAGAGGTTTAATAACCGACCTTCCAACAAATCTGTGGGAAACAAAGAGAAAGATGGCAACAGACTGTCTCCATCACTTAAATGTAAGCCCCAATGGGCTTTTTATACATTTGTTAAGTAGATAATTTATTATTTTTTATCTGCTTATTACATCATCATCATTATTATTATTTATTAAACAATATTTTTAAAGTACTCAGTATTAAGAGGCACAGTGAACATGCACAGTTTTGCGTAAAATGAAGGGTTAAACCAGGAAATGGTCCAAAACCAGCTGTGAGCAACTGGTGGGGTGTGGTCCCTTTGTCGGAGGGAAACTAAACACCGTGATAGGAAAAGGCAGAAAATAAGGATTAAATAAAGTCACCTATTGCTTAGGTTAAAAAAATATACAGAAATAATGTTTTCAATGCTTTTCCTTAACAAAATATCCGACACGCACGCTTCTCATTGTCACCCTCACCCTCATTCCTCATGTATTATCACAACCAAATTACAAGAAGCATCACATTTAATGCTCTCAAAACCAATAAAACAGAAACATTTGCCTTCTCACAAGATAATCCTTTTCTATGCATCGAAAAAACAAAACAAAACATATTTTCAAAGTTGGCACACAGGTGGCACTCCCTGAGATATTTTTTCCTCTCCAAAAACAAGATCAGAAATTCAATCAAAGAGCAGAGCACAGCCAATGGGCTCGCAGAGTCCGTGGCAATAACAGCATCAGTCTGAGCAGCCATTGGTCCTCTGTTTCACACAGGAAAGGCTTCAATTGGCTGCTGCCGTGCCGAGGCTTCATTGCCTCCATGGCAACATTGCTTCCTTATTGCTTAGGGAAGGTGAAAATGAGGGAGAGAGGGGAGGCGACTTTCACTCAGACGTTACCTCTGCATTATTCATCCTTTGTCCCCGAGTGCTTGTAGAATGAGAGGTACTGACAGACGTGTGTTTCTATGTTGGTCTTGGTTTGGGTGGTAACGATTGGTTCAGACGTAAGAGGTGAACGGGGTGAAATCGGTGCAATAATTGCACTCAGTAGTGCAACACATCCACCAACACCAAGTCTATATATAAAAACGGCCAAATGAGTTGTGAGGCAATCCAGTGAGCCGTTCACTGAGATGCTGACTTTAAAACAGAGGTAACAGCCTTTAAGCTTCATTTCTTTCAATGAGGGAAAAACAAACAAACAAACAAGCAAACTGGGAAATATATTCCAAAACGAGCCTGCTACCCACCCTGTGTCACAGGGTGCAACAGCGCACATCTGGACTGGTCGGCTGGCTTGCATCATCCATCCGCAGGATGCGAACAGGCAACTCATCCTTAAGCGGGAGCTGGATAAAGACAACACCTCTGCTTCGACCACCGCTACCAGAAACAACAAAAACCATGCGGTTTGTTTGTTGTTGTTTTGACTTTGCCCCCACCCCTCCCCAACCACCAACAACAACAGTCGAGGGTGGGAAGAATTAGAGGGAGGGGGAGGGAGAAAGAGAACTGAGGGTGGAGTTAAGAGAGAGAGAGAGAGAAAAACATCACACAGAGATTAAGGTTGGGGGGTGGGGGTGAGCTCATTCACGACTCTTCCCTTGTGTGTGTGGTTGAACACGAGTTGGAAGGAGGGTGGGGGGGCTAACGTCTGTTGACAGGCATGCTGGCCAGCGAGCTGGCTGGCTGTTCCTCCGGCAGTGAACACGATGACGAGATGGCAACAGGCAGTCAGCGTAGCACGTGCTCTCAGTTGCCATCGCAACCTGCCCTTGGATACAGCGTGCTGGTTGGCCATTTCTCACTGTTGTTGTTGTGTGAGGCTGATGAAACCTCGTGGGTGAGGGAGGGCAAGCGGTACGGCGTGGAGCTGCTTTTTGGTAGAAAGTGTTGCTAGGCACATTAGAGGTCAGCTGGTAAACAAACACTTTTTAATGCTCTAATATTTAATCAACCCACTCACCCCCACGTAAATAACCTTCCCAGTCTTGAAGGCCTTAAACTGGTTGTTTAACTCTTAAATCCAAGAAATACGTCTAATTAAAGACAAAGCAGGATAATCCACTGATCCCCAAACAATTTAAGTGCAAAAGAAACATTTAAAAAGATTATCCTGACAGTTTAAAGTTGTCTCGCTCGGTTGAAACTGCAATGTGAAACTGACAATGCTGGAACAGGTTTTAAACTTCAATGCTTTATTACGTAGACAAGAAAAACTCATAACTTTGAGAACAAGATTAATAAACAAACAATGAGTCCATTTTAATTTCCAACCATTCTGGAAAATTCGGTCATCACTGGAAAAGAACAATTCTAATATTCTTCAGTTCCTGCCGGAACAATTAAAGGCATATATTCGAGCCTGATTTCAAGGCTCCATGCTTGAGGAAGAGAACAAAGAAAAAGTGTGTGTGGCCTTGAGTTGAGTGGCCAGATCAATACAGCATTGTGCTGAGTGAGCAGCCCGTTTGATGAGATCCCAAACAAATAAACATTCTGCTCGTAGTGCGCATTCGTTCTGCACTACGACCCACAGGGAAGACTGTGCCATGAGCCGCGAGAGCTGAGCTTGCAACGTGATTGATTACAAGTGCAGGGAGGCTTTGTTTCACCACTGGTAATCAGGACAAAGCAGAGTGGAAGCTGTGTGTGTGTGTGTGTGTGTTTAGGTGGTGCGGTCAGGACGACTCATGTAACTCGAGGAATATATCACAGATAAAAGCGTTAATGTAAAGGTACAGTTGAGCGGTGTGGATATTAAACATTGCGGTCAGGCGTCATCGCATCCCTCCTGAAGGCCAGCCTCGATCTCCTCGAGTCTGTGTGCCATGGACATGACCAGCATTTTCATCTGGAAAAGATGGGGGGGGATTCATGGAAAGAGAGAAAAGAATGGTTTAGAAATTGTGTTGCATTTTGGGCATGTAGAGGTAAGAGAGAGGAGGGAGGGATTCAGAGCAGGGAAGAAACAGGGGGAACGGGACAGGTGGGAAATGAAGGGAGCAGTGGGAAGCTGCAGTGAGGAGGAAAGTGGGGAGGAGGAGTAAAGATAATTGGTACAGGGAGACAGTGAAGAAGAAGGAGGTAACCCAGGGAGGAAGTGGTCAGGGGCGGATGGGTGCGAGGGGCAGTGAGAGAGTGGGAGGGGTAGGGGAGACAGGTCACTGAGGGTAGAAGATTAAAAACCCAAACAAGTGTCTGCAAGTCACAGACAGACAGACGGAGGGACACGGAGGCAGACAGACAGAATACAATAAGCATGGCATCAGGAGCCACGAGCATCATCAGATAGCTGAGAACAAAGACCATGAGCAAAACACACACAGGCCATGAATGCCACCTGTGTTTACCAAAATTGCTGCACCATTTTTGTCTGTTTTTTTTACAATTTGCAAAGAGAATTAAAACTATTCTCGTATCACATCAAAATGGGCGCACACAACTATTTATTGTTTTGTGTTTTAAATCTGATAGTTAGTATACGAGAACCGGTAAAACAGAAACAGACGCCAAATTGTTTATTCTACGCTGCAAACATGCGGGCGCGTTTTTCTAACCGACCGCAAGACAATAACGTCAAACTCACGGAAACATGGCGCTTTTGCACACCTGAGTTACATGCTAGCCGTCTTTTCCTACGCTGTCTGTTTCTTTGTTTGTTCGTGGTTTTTGTTTGTTGATTTGGAAAGCTATTGGGATGCTCGACACAGAAAATTATTTAGGACTCCATAAAGGTCAGGTTCTATAAGCAGAATCGATACTGGCACCTGTAGCTAGAAAATGTGAGCGATACCAATCTGTAATCTGTCACTTATTTCGCCCCAAATAATCAAGCAATCTTGATGTAAAATGTCAGAAAACAGTAAAACTTGACCACTACTATAATTTGGTTAGCAATAAATGTCATAAACATTCAGTTAACAGCCCCAAAATGTCACTTTTCAAACTCAAAAACATAAAAAACTGAAGGAAGTTGCGAGTTGCTGCTATCAAAACATTTCACAGAGCAATAAAAGGTTTAACTTTATAACTATATGACCCTTGGATTAAAAAAAACAAACAAAAAAACAGCTAGACATCACTTAAAAAAATGAAGCCTTAAAGTTGAAATTGTTTTTTTCTAAGTGTATCATCTTGATGCAGGTTTTTGTCTGCAAACAAGTAATAATACAAAGCAGCGATGTTAATATGTGATCTAATAAAAAAGCTTTTATAATCTTGTTACAATGCACCAATAGCTAACAACACATCCTGACTATAAACCAGAAATTAATACACTTCTTGTGTAGTTATAGTCTGATTAATCTGTACCTTATATAGACAGGCACTAAACACTCAAAAGCAAGTTAGATTTAAATAGTAAATCCAACCCAAATATTAACCAAAGCCAGTATGAGGTAAATATCTTCATTTCATTATGCACTTTTCTGGGGTATCCCTTTGTCTGCGTCACACACAGTGCAGTAATATTCTTACAGCAGTGACACGGGTTTAATTTAATGAGATGAACTGGGGTTTTCTCATGTATATCTTTGTTGATCACAAAAGTGGAAAAAGAAGTGCGAAGACAATTATACATGGAAAAAAGGTCGCGGACAAAAACTTTGACAAAGCGTTTAACGAAGTGTTACACACACCTACAAGTCTTTCTGGATATTTAAAAACACATATGCTGCTCGTGCTTTGTTTTTCTTCTCTCATAAGCAGCATAACCTGTTCCTAATATACTGCTGCACAGATAACATCTCAAAATGCAATGGTTCACGTGCTCTGTGATGAAAACTCACAGGCTGGTGCGAAGTGAAAGCAGAGCACCGCGCACACACACACACACACACACACCAAGCTATCGTGACAAAAACACTCCATGACCAAAACATGTTTTTCTCCAGTGAAGATTCCTCAGCATGGTCCGTATCACATCTATTGTCCCTGGTGCAAGAGCGTGTGGGAGGGCTGGCAGGTGCTCCTGCACGCTATCGCCACCTACTGGCCAATTAGTGGCTTTGTGGAATATTTTAAACAAAGGGTGATTTAGATCAACTTAGGGAGGCACTCCACTATTCCCATGAAAAATCTGACTAGAATTCCTGAGCAGTGATAATGATAACTGTAAGATGACACTAAATTAAAGTAAGGAAAATAAAATTGCGCTATTGGATAACTACAAATAGAAGGAGATGTGGATGTCAACACTGAAAACATAATATATTAACATCACTGTTAATATTTCCGAGAAAATGGTATAGAAAAGTGCTTGCAGAAGACGAGACGGACAGATGAGGTAATGTCTGATATTAGTGTCTGCCTGCCCGTTACAGCACAAAGGGTTTCCCAGTAGTAAGCTGATGTCACCGTTAGTACAACCTATGCATTGGGCATCAACAAAAGCGCTGCTTGTAGCTAATGAGAAAGTACTACGAGAAAGACAAGTCAATAAAGAAAACCTCTTTCAGCTAAAACCTTGCACAGAGTTTAGAGCTGATGACCAGATTTTTATTTTTTAACATTAACACTTTTTGCACAGCAACAATACAATTTTAAGGACTAACATCAACTATGTTTGAACAAATAATCAGTTTACAGTGAGCTTTAGAGCAGAAAATCTGCTCATTACGTGGAACATTTTGTTTTTCCCAAAGCAAGACATCATCAGAGAAAGCAGACAAAGAGAAGCAGCAGTAGTAATTTACCTCTGTCAGCTGTTGTTCAACAATGCCTCTGTACTCCAGTGTTACTGGCTGCTCTTTGGGGCCCTCTGCTGCCAGCATCTGGCCTGCAGAGCCAAGCACGTAGCTGAAAAAGATTTCCATTGTCAATCAAGTTGTAAAAGGAAGATTCATAGCACAAACACTACTATGAATAATGGCATTAAATACAATATATTGACCAAAATTAGTACCGGTTTTTGGCTTCAAGGTTCAAAAAGATCCACAAGATTTACAGTAGATTCAAAAAGGTGCATAAACAAGGCATGTTCGCCCACACACCTGCAGCTGACTGTATATTTTCTGTTTTCTGGAACATTCTCAGGAAATCATTGAAACAACTGTGCAAGAGAATCCTAGCAGATCAATGGTTTCTGAAAAAGTCGAAAAACCTGTCTGGCACCAACAACCGTGCCACATTTAAAGTCACTTAAATCAACTTCAAATCAAACTTGTTACCTCTGAAAATGATCAGAGCTAGGCTGTAGTGGTACACAAGTATGCCCCAAAAAAACGTACCTGTCGATGTCAGCGACACTGAAATAGAAGGCAAACCTCTTGTGGTCCAGGTTCTTAGGGGTGGATGTGTAAACCATGCCAAGCACAGAATGGCAGCCCCGACAGATTAGATCCACAACCAAACTGTAGAGAGAAATAAAGGGGGGGGGAAAAAAAAAACCTAAATTCAAACAGAGAATCAGATTTACTCCAACGAGGACACACATACATATTTAAAAAAATGCCAAAAGAATGGCCTACCCTGCTCCTGCCCCCACGGACGCTGTGGACTCAGGCATGCACGTGTAATATTAGTGCTCTAGCTGTACTAAAACTGCAACGCGTCAGAGGTAGATGTATCTCAGACTCCACTGCAGTTAACTGTCAACACTTTTCATAGCTGAAAAGGCTCTTCACAGAGTATTGAATATTAATGCAGGTTTGCATGAAGAGGAAAAGTGTGGTGGGAAAAAGTGAACTAGCAGCAGGGATCATTGCAGACTTGATTGTCAAGAAAAGTTGTTTCAAGAACTTCACAGTGCGCTCAGCACACACAGACTTCCTCAACGAAGGACCTCCAACTGTTATACTCCAAATATCAAGGTTTTCCTTGGCTAGAGACAACTGAAGCACGTTACAGCACATTCGTCCATCTGCTGATCACCTGATGTTATTGCTGTGCTTGATGGGTCAGCTAACTTCCCTGACTTGAATCAGAGAGAATATCAGTGGGGTATTATCAACAGGAAGATGATAAAGACACCAAAACATAGACCAGCTGAAGGCCACTATCAAAGCAACCTGGGCTTCAAGAACACCTCAGCAGTGCAACAAGATGATCATCTGCTACCTACGCATCAAGGGCCACAGGTTAGAACTCAGTGAGGAGTGTGAGAGGTCCATCCAGGTGATGTGACTGAAACAAAAAGCAACCACATCCCACAATCCTGTCAGGAATTTCTTTTTAAATTAGTAATTTCAGAATTCTAAAGTCAACTCCCACATGGCTGGATGTGCAGAATTTGACACGAGTATCAATCAATAAAGGAAAATACAATTTTTTTTTTTTACTGAAATTAGAGACATCTTGAGTTTTCAAATGGCTAATGGGCTTAATCAAATAAGAAATCATAAAAGTCTCCCATGTGCAGGTTTTGGAGTTCCAATTAACTGGTGAACAATGTAAGGTTTGTGCTACACTAGTTTTAAGTAGTAGTAAAACTAGGGGGGTAATAAAAGACTGGAATACATATTTTAATGCTGGGCATCATCTTACCAGGGAGACTTTTTACTAGCTTCATACAGTCGGCTCTCCTTTCCAGTCAAGACATTGTCGGTGACCCCTATGGATAAATAAAATAAAATAAAATAAAAACAATTGGTCAGCTGAACACAAGTCAAAAATCTGTAAATTCCCACACTCTAAAACTTAATGTCAACACACCAGCCCATCAGACTTTTCATTCATTTTAACAAATATCACCTTTTAAGGTGATAAATACGAAAGGTAAAACGCTTATGTAAGAAGGGCACTTTCATTTGTTGAGGCACCCAATTATAAATATATTAACACTGACATTAAGTAGGTTATGTTTTTACTCAAATCCTGAAACCTCAGTAGGGGTCATAGCAGTCTATGACCCCTACTGAGGCTGGGACATAGCCAGCTGGAGGCACAAGCAGACTATGCAGCTTAGTGCCCCTGTTGTGCCCAAAAGTGATTGTCTGCCAGAAACTGATTGCCGTCCGCGGGAGTGCGCGCAGCTGCTTAAAGCTGCAGCACCCGGGTTACCTGCGTTGACAGCTACTTCCGTGCAACTGATATAATATGGAACCCCCCCCCCCCCCCCCCACCCCCAACAAAACACACAT
>VURO01019537.1:0-11814 GCA_015108175.1 Pelvicachromis taeniatus
CCGAAAGTAGTCCATGATGAGGGAGTTGTGCATGAAGTTTGGGAAGTGTGCAGGGATGGGAAAGTCACTGAAACACATCATCTCCTTTGAGGTGTTGATGATGACAGAGTGGTAGATGCTGGCCCTGTCTGGCTCTGGATTCTCCTACAGGAACAAAGATAATTGAGGCTGGAGCACCGTTCCTCTTTCAACGCTCGTGTTCGAGGCTCGGGTGCTTTCTGAAAGGGTTTCAAATGTAGATTTGTCTGATGTTTTCCACTTAACTGATGTCCAATTTAAAGTAACCTGTTGCCAATTAACCTAATTAGTTTCAAAGTACTCCTCCAGATGTTTCTTTTTAGTACTACTTACATATTAAATATAGTACAAGGAAAGCACCAACCTTAAACCTCCACAGACCACCAATGTCATTGCTGCTTTCGAAGCAGACAGGCTCCAGCCCCTCATCCAAACAGCACTTGATACAGGCCAGACCTGAAGATCCTCCACCGATCACTGCCACACGACGGGTCATACTGCAGCTCTGCGAAGGAGTCATCAGATTGGCTCAAAAATGTTTACCGTACAGAAACTGCAGCCAAAGAGTTGTATGCAACAAGTAGTTACCGTCAGAAGAAACAGCAAAAGCTGAAACAGACCTTTAACCAGATGCAGAAGTTTATATTTAGATCAGTGGCATCTGAATTTGTAGGATTTATAGAAACCGAGTTTCAGGATTTTTTCTTTTTGAATTTCTGCATAATTAAAGCTTCTCTGCAGGTCATTTTTCAGCAGCCGCTGACATAAAAGTTTGCATATAGATTTTAAAACTCTTTTGGAGACATGCACATGTCAAAATACACTGTTACTGTCACAGTTTTGACAGATCACAGGTTCATATTGTGGGGTAGTTTGTAATAACTAAAAATCATGGGCTCTGCTGGAGTCTCAGTCCTCTGGACCTCACAGTCCCCAGCAGTTTTTAACAGAAGAATTCACCTTACAGAACACCTGATTCTTCTTTGGCCTCGGCTCACTGATAAAGAGAAAAACTGACCCCGGCTCCTCAGTTATTCAAGTCAAGGGACAGGCAACTCCAGGCCTCAAATGCCGGTGTCCTGCAGGTTTTAGATATCACCCTGGGCCAACATTCCTGAATCAAATAATTAGTTCATTAGCAGGCCTCTGGAGAACAAAGACATGTTCAGGAGGTCATTTAGCTGTTTAAATCAGCTGTGTTGGATCAAGGACACATCTAAAACCTGCAGGACACCGGCACTTGAGGCCTGGAGTTGCCTACTGCTGCCCTGGACGACATGACGACAGCTTTGACCTTTATTCTATAAGCCACCAAAAGTCAAATCATTTAAATAATGAATGTGCATTGCTTTGATATGACAAACTTTATTGTCATCGCTAATGTCACGGTCTGCGCAGGCACTAGAGAGTAGTGGACCCAAACACAGATGAACAAAACCTGAAAATGCAACTGGATTATAGTAAAAGGCGTGCTTTTTATTGAGGCCGAGAAACAAAACATGAAACACACACACACAAAACCCAAACAGATGAGAAACCAATTATAAAAATCTAACCCTAAACTAAATACACAGAAACCAGGAACACCTGCAGGTTACAGATGGATGATAAGCAGATGAACTGGCAACAAACAGAGGAAGACAAAGGGCTTAAATACACAGAGCACAGATACAGGATACAGGAGCACAGCTGGCACCATCAAGCACCATCAAGGCCAGGGGAAGCAAAACTTAAACACTGAACACTGGACACAAGACACCAAGTAAAACTGGAAACATGAGGGCAGGGACTTGATGCTGAAAGCAGGAGGAACAGACATGAAAACATAAGTAGATCAGAGGTGACACAAGGAACACAGGAGAAGCACAGAGACAGGAGTCAAGAGACAAGAAACTAAATAGCAATGAAATCAAAGACTATATAATAATTCAGAATATAAAACATTGGCTCACCAACCCTGGACCATGACAGTTAAACATAATACTAATAGATAGCCGATATGCTACTGCCTGCAAGAGTAGTAGCCTACATACATTACCAAGTGCTGCAAATGTCATTATTGATTCATCTCCACTGATGAACTAGAGTTATACAAGGTTCTTACCTCTGGTACATCGAAGAAAAACAATAATTTTCGTGTTGCCTACAGCTTAGTAGTAGCTGGAGTGAGAGCTGTGCAAGTAGGGCACCAATCATTGATTCCAAAGCAGGCAAGCCGTTGGATGAACTGCTGACATGAGGAGAGTAAATATGAGTACATAGAATGAGACTGAAAAGAACTCTGAACTCATCTCTGATCTAACTAGAATGACCAACTTTGTGGCTAACTGTGAGCGGTATTGTGTCCACGCTAGTTTAGCATTTCTTTGAATTATTGACTGTCATTATTTACTGTTACTCATGCTTATGTTGTTGCTTTATTTTGGCTTTTTTTGGTCAAGCAGATTTGCAGTGTCTTTTTTCTTTATCCCTCTTCTCCTCTATTTTTCTTTCCTTTTTGTTTTTCTTTCCCGCCTTTTCTGATTATAATAAGTTAAAATTAAAAAAATAAAATAAAAATCGAAGAAACCATTAGCAAAAGCTGTAATGATCCACTCGGGGAAATAAATCTGTTTGTTTGCCTTCAGACAATAATTCCGACTGCTACAGTAAAGGACAGGGAAAAGAAGTATTTTTAAAGCGCTGTCAGCCTTAACGAGTCAAAATGGCCAAGTTAACGCAGATTAAGCCGTGTACGACCCATATGGGGCGCACAGACGCAAAATTGTGATGACAGCATTAACGCGGCGTTAACGCGGGCAGCACTTAAAAAAATAATAATTTGCATTTGTAGAGTACTGTGTTTTCATTGTGATGTCCCTGTGTGCAGTATTATGGGTTTACGTGTATTTCAGGGTGTGCAGTAATTGGAAATCTGTTTGTGTGTCCGTCAGATTCAGATCTAAGTACTGATTCTGATTGGTTTGTTTGTTAAACACGTGACTTTTACTACACTTGCACAGCGGCAGACCCGTGTCTGTGCGTGGAGGATTCCTTAACCCTGAGCTCAGGCTTTCGCTTGTGCTCAGTATGTACCACCAGGGGGCGTATTACTCAGTCTTCATTTTGAAGATTGAAGTGGACACTTATCTGTACTAATAATATTTAATGATTATCCATTCCTATAGATAGAAGAGTTTCTTATGCTCCCACAACTTGGATAGCTGATGTTCAGTTTCTGGTGAACTTGGTGTATTGTGAAGACAATGTTGTGCCATCCTGTTTTTTTGTGTGTAACAGCTAATCGCTGACATCTATCGACTATTAACATCAATCTTGACCATTTTTTTTGAGCTTGTGTGAATAGTTTTCTGGTTGTTGCACCCACAGTGGTCTGCTGCTGTAGCGCCTTTGCTATCCTGCTGTATTTTTGTGTATTCAGTGATTATTTTTTGCATACCTTAGTTGTAATGCGTGGTTAAGGAAGTTTCTGTTGCCTTGTTACCGCATTCATGTGCTTTTGAGTTTTCTTAATGAAGTTCATTTGGGGGGAGTTTTGTTAAGTTTCACATATGATGGAGGTCCCTAAATAAACTGCTCATCTCTGGGAACCCAACATGTCTGCTTACCTACCACCTTCCTTGACGCTCGAGTCACGACTACCTCACACTCCATTCTGATGCTTGGGTTGAACTTCAGCACGTCGTCTTAGAAAATGTCTGAGGGCTTAAATGCATTGAGTTTTCTGTATCTATTAAACTGGCAGTGTGTGCATATATTTAACTCTAGCCACTTTGTTTGAACCATACCATATAAAATTAATCATTGAAAATAATATTGTGCTGCCACTCTTAAACGCACTCAAATCAAACTTTCTTACAAAAAAGCAACAGTTACCAAAAAGGTTACACAAAAACCAATCAGTGTATTGTGCAGATTTAACAAATTGAGTTTATTTTAATAATTTTTAAAAAAATGTCTTAATCAGCCTGACAAGTTTCGCATTGTAAAAACAATCTCTGCCTTCGTCGCCTTCACCCTGCGGTTTACTGAAGAGATCTGAGGAACGAGGGAGCAGAGAAGTAAGAGGCGAAGTGGAGCTTATTGTAGAAGATGCAACACAACAGAGTAGCACCTGAGAGAAACATTATTATGCTCAGTTTGGAAGAATGTCTGACGTCTGGCTTTGGTTCTGTCACCACTCTGGTCCTAAAAGGCTGAAACACCCGGTCCCACTGAGTGAGGATAGCCTGACGGGCTCCAGCCCACTTTCCTGGTCCAGTCAGACGGTACTGGTACGGTGTGCAGGGTCCTAGAAAAACTTGCAGCGCCAGTGAGGGATCCTTAAAAAAGAGCCATGGTATATTTGGCCTTACCCCCACCTCTTCAGACAGAGAGTCCAGGTAAGGGATGTAGTCCACTTGCAGTGGGTTGCGCTCTGAGCATGCAAACCTAACAGAGAAGCAAATAAAGAAACTTGATCAGAATACTAAAAAATAAGGATTCTGGTGGGAATGAGCAACTTTTAAATTCATCTTAAGAATGACTTCCTACTTCTGATACATGGTTGCTGTGTCTTTCTCAATCGCCTTCATCATGTTCTCCTTTGTGGGGAGGGCTAGTAAACCTGTCATGGGAAAATTCACAACAGTTTCAAACAGAGTTGCTGCATGATGATCTTACTTTTGCACTGGAGCATACGATTTAGATTAGCATCAACAGCTATGGTGTTTTCTCAATTAAAAATATAAAACATACATGACAAAACTCCTGACTTTGCAGCATCAAAATATTCTCCTGTACTTTTTTATATTGTACCTTTAAACACTCTTGTAGCCCAGCGTGCCTGCATCTCAGCCAGAGGGTTAATAGCACCAAAGCCATGTATAAAGCCAATCACTGCCAGTGTCGGTGAGGTCAGCATAGGAGGGAACACATGTTTGTAGAGCTGCAGCCTGTAACCACATTTAGCTTGTAGAGCTAAGGGCAGGAAAGGGAAGCTGTAGTTGTACCCTGTGGCAAACACAACCACATCCACCTGCATGACAGACACACGACCCTGGCATTAGATGAACATGTACATCTGTACACGATCCCAAAAATTAAACCAAAAAGAAAAGGGACATAATTGCTGGGACATCCTATATTTTTCACATGAACAGAATAGTTGTTGAAGTGATAAACACCTTGTCTATGGTGCTTCCATCAACAAAGACCACACTGGAGCCACAGAACTCCCTCACGTTTGCTTTCACCACAACACGACCTGAGATGATCCGAGCAGGCAAGTCATCATTCACTACAGGAATCTGTGCAAAAAAGCTGAACACAGTTTTACAGGAACTATGTTAGTGACAAATACCCGGTGCAAACATACAGCAGTCACGGCAAGATATCAAGTCAGTGTTATCAAAATAAACACATTCATACATACAGACAAACCTGTTTGTTCAGACCGTAAACATGCTGCACATTACACCACGTGTGCTTCACATTCACACTCTTTTAACAAATATACGTTTTAGGTTTGCGTTCACCATTTGTTACAACCTCCTTTGGCACATTTAACGCATCATTTTCGAAGTTCTCAGCTGTGATGATGTATTTTCCAAAACAGTTCAACCTTGCAGTAAAATACTTTCTTACAAAAGGCTTTAAGTTGCCCCAAACTTTGAATTCATGTGTTAAAATCACATTTTTTGTGTCCTTCCTTACAAACAAAGAGAACCCAAAGAGTAAAGCACTTAATTGAAATGTTTGACCATGCTTTTACCCATGTTTCGGTTTCAGGCCATATAATTTGTGGTCCAGCGCTTGATTCAGCTTCTTCTCCAACATCGCGTTGGTCCATGAGGGGAAGAGATTTTGTATCAGTGCATCCTTTCGAGAGCTCACGACAACATCCAGCGGAAGTCCCCCCTGTGCTACACGGCCAACAACCCATGCTCCACCTCTGGTACTGAGGTACACCTGCAGGTCATGTCAGCACAGGGAGGTTTCAGATTCATGAGTTATATTTCTTCATGCTTCCTTTAAGAATACAGCGCTTTCATATTCATAAACATCACTGTTCTTTTTGAATACAACGTAGAATAAATGTAGCACAGCAGTTTACCTTCTCTGCAACCCTGCTCACATCCACAGCAATATCACCTCCGGAGTTCCCCATCCCGATGACCACCACCGTTTTCCCCTCCAGACCCTCAGCACTGCGGTATTCCCAGCTGTGGAAATATTTGCCTTGGAAACTGTCAATACCTGGAACGATTAAAAAAAATAAAAATTCAATGAACTTGTTGCTAAATAGAAATATTTGTCAGTCATTTCATCCACAGTGTGTGACATCTGTTGAGCTGGAGCGAGAGCAGCTGCTGCATTTCTCAAATGTACCTGGAAAGTCTCTGAGTGGCAGGTGAGGCTGGGTGAAATGTCCAGTGCAAACCATCACCGCATCAAAGACACGGCTCTCCCTCTGACCCTCTCTGCTCTCCGTCTCCACCTCCCACTGACCCGTCACTTTAAAATTTGTCCTCTGCCTCACGCTGATCACAGTAGTCTGACACAAACACAGACACTCATAAATATTCCCAACATTTACTGGCAAGACATTATTTAGCTTCTGCAATAAAGCAGACACTTAATAAGAGTCTATAAATTATTTGTGTTCAGGTGTGAGAGCACGTTAAATGCTAATGCATGCGTATATGTAACGGCATATTTCATAGTCATCTTCTTGTTTCATTTAATGTTTATACTCCACTATGTTTATAGGTTTATAGGTTATAGTTACTGACAAATGCATTTATGGATCCCGTGTCCTCGGCTCACCGTGTATTTATGACCCATTGTATTATTGTTTATAAGTGCTATAAAGCAATATATAGTAACTTACAAAACATAATTACAATGATGTAAAACCTGAAATTTTAAGAATGATAATTTTAAAATAATCATGAAGACAACATAATTGTTTGGACACCCTTAAAGGTAACCAAAAACATAGTTTGGATCAGAAAAATCTAAATGTATATCACATACAGTGGGGCAAAAAAGTATTTGGCAGCCACCGATTGTGCAAGTTTAAACTTAAAAAGTCTGTAATTTTCAGCATTGGTTTACTTCAACTGCGAGAGACAGAATGTAAAACAAGAAATCCAGGATATCACATTGTCTCATTTTTAAAGAATTTATTTGCATAGTGGTGCAGAAAATAAGTATTTGTTCAATAAGAAAAGTACTTTGTAATGTAACCATGGTTGGTAATGACAGAGGTCCAACGTTTTCACACATTGTTGAGGGTATTTTGGCGCATTCGTCCATGCAGAGCTCCTCTAGAGCAGTGATGGTTTCAGACAGATTCTCTGTTGGATTGAGGTCTGGAGACTGGCTAAGCCACTCCGGACCCTTGAAATACTTTTTATGTAGCCACCCGGGTGGTGTTTTTAGGATCATTGTCATGTCACCCCGTTTCATCTTCAATGCTCTCACTGGTGGAAGGTTTTTGCCCAAAATCTGACGATACATGGCCCCCCATGCATCCTTTCCTTTACACGGATCAGTTATTCTGGTCCCTTTGCAGAAAAGCAGCTCCAAAGCACGATGTTTCCACCCCCATGCTTCACAGTGGGTGTGGTGTTCTTGGGATGCAACTCAGCATTCTTCCCCCTCCAAACGTGACGAGTGGTGTTTATACCAAAGACCACATGACATTCTATAAGTTTATACTATAAACTTAGGCTCAGGTTGTGCAGGTGATGATGTCTGAAACATCAAATCCTTCTCTGTCCCTGTCATCTGTGTTTGACTGGTTCCTGACATGGGGCTCAAGTCCCTGTGGTAAACATGACAAGAAAACTTGTCACTCTCTGACTGTAATATAATAACTATATATTCAAGGATTGTACTGCTGTGTGTTCAAACTACTTCCGTCAGGCAGGAGGTACCGCCGCAGCATCCGGTCCCGAACCATCAGCTTTTTCCATCAGGCCATCAGACTGCTGAACACCGACCACTAACACTTCATAGACATAGCTTGTGAAGCTTGCACACAAGAATATCACTGACATGTGCTGTACCAGTGTACCAGTAATGTGATGTGACAATAAAAGTGATTTGATCTGACCAACCTGGAAGCGTATGTGTGGCAGCAGGTTGAAGGACTTAGCGTACAGACGCAGATACAGCAGGACCTCAGAGTGGTGCATGATGTTAGGGAGGTCAGCAGGAGGCGGGAAGTCGCTGAAGGACATCATCTCTTTGGAGCTGTTGATAGTCACTGACTTATAGATGTTGGCCCGCCCTGGCTCTGGCTTCTCCTGAAGGAGGAGAACATAAGGACGAAATATTAAAAACAATACAACTTTGCCTCTATTTAAACTTTGCCTTTAAGTATATTTCAACACGGTGTCCGCAGAGGTTATTTGCAGCTATTTATTCTACGGCTGTTTCATCACTGTGTCACGCCTACATTATTCAACTGTAAAAGGAGGAAAAATGATACACATATTCCCATCAAAGGTTATTTGAAATACATGATTCAAGAATTTAAAGTAACTCATTTCCATGTCTGTATTTAATAACAGAAAACTTTGAAGGAATTTATTTGAACAATTTGAATGTTAAGCTTCATTTCAATATACACTCAGTTATATCTTAAAAAAACAACTTGTGTCCCACCTTAAATCTCCAAAGACCTCCAATGTCATCGCTGCTTTCAAAGCATGTGGGCTCCAGACCTTCATCCAGACAGCCTTTGACGCTCGTCAGACCTGAAGGTCCCGCACCGATCACCGCCACTCTCTGAACCATGCTTGCACAGGTAGCTGATCTATTACAGACGTTAGAAGAATGGTTGAGCCTTATGTTGACAGCATGACTGTTTCGCATCTGAGTTGTTAACTTGCACGTAAGTGTGCCTTTTCTCCATTGCTTGAGTCAATCGAGGATAATCACATTAAATTCAGCAGCACACAGAGAAGCGCTGCATGAGACTGAAGTGACATCTTACTTTGAAAGGCTGCACCCTTCAAAAATGAATCCAGTTAGTTTGACTTGTCCTTAGCAATGCTGCAGTGATTTTGTCTAATAGTTGAGTGTTTGGAGTAAACAGACCTAATTTACTGTAGAGATTTTCACTTGGCAAACACAGCTTAACAACATTAGTGGCAGAAAAGGGGTTCCTCCAGGGATTTTCATGCTGTAACGAGTCTGTAAATTATTTTATGTTTTGAGACTGTTGGTGTTAGATCTCCATTCAAGTCAGAGGATCCCCCCAAAAAAAAAAACAAAAAAACAAACAAAAAGTGGATTAATGAAATACCAGCTCATTAAAAAAAAAGTAGCAAATCATTTTAAAATCACCACAAACATGAAGATGTGTCAGCCTTACCTCTTCTTCACCAGGAGAGAGGAAGAACAGATTCCTGACCTCCTGTTTAACTACTCAGTCACATTTTAACAGACAAGGCAGGCTGATGATTGAGCGGAACAAGAGTCAATAAACTAAGTTAATAAATGTAGACATACATTAAACAAAAACTTATATATATTTTTCTTTTTCTTTTTTTTAAATTAAACACTGCAGATCTGCTTCCGTGCACTCATATAACCGGTATTTAAGGCCCAAATTTTCTTTATTGGTGTTTTCTGGACTTTGCAATGAAAACTGCAGCCTTTTCAATACACAGTCTGCAATGTCCCCCAAACACTATGACATTGACTTCAATCCAGGCCCATGGGAAATCTTTTATTATTTATTTATATGTCTTAATAATGCTTAAGTGGCCAAATAAAGGATTGTTATGAGCTAAAGTCAGTGTCTTTAAGTAACAGCAATAATTTAAATTCCAGTGGGGGGCTTTGTGCACGGAAGCATCAGATCCCAAGTAAATATCAGCATTAATATCTGAGAGGTTTTCTTTAGCATTAACTCTGCAGATCATTAATCTTCGCCTCACCGGAGCTCCAACAGACACACTAGAGTTACAACATGCCAACTCAACCTGGACTTAGCTCTTTTGGATTAGCTCTAACTTAGCAGTTTCTGGGAGGTCGCAGGTCAACCATGAATGTTTGCGGGAGGTCAGCAGTTGTAACTTTTTGAGACTGCACATGAACAACAACACAAACAGGACACACTACAGAAAAACGCTGGGGTTTCTGTCTAGGGCCTGTGATGGCAAGTAGGGCTGTTCGAGATGACGATATGAAAACATCTATCGTTTCATATTATATGCTAGCGTTTGTTTCGTGGTGTCGCAAAATAAGCTATTTACGGCAATGTTTTCATGGTTTGGATGGTCACTCTAGTGGCGATATTAATTTCTAAGTTTTCTTATATTTAAAATAACCACACTACGGACGGACGAGTGACTGTTTTTACGCGTTGTCATTAGGAACAACGACGGTAAAGCCAGCGTGTGGCTCCGCCGTCCGCTTGTTTATTTTCCACATAAACCTTTCACAATAAAGCTGAAGATCCTGTTTAGATTTTTCAAAATAAAGTGAAATAATTACATAATACATTATTCTCAAAGATCAAATTTTAGAATATGCATCAAACAAATAACCTCAAATAAAAACAAACTATAAATGGCGCTTACAGTCACCATGTGGATGCAGGCACAGAGAATACCAGCATGGCCAGTGAAGATGAGGTGGGACCAAACAGAAGGACCAGTCCAAGCAAATCCAGGACTTTATTCCTAAACCAGGGGCTACCTCTGTAGCATGCACATGGTTTGGTTATGAAAAGTCGGACACGGACCAGAAAACTGTACTATGCAAACTATGCAGGAAACCGTTCCCCACCACAGAATAACATGAAAAAGTATGGAGAGAGTTTACGGATGAGAAGTAAAAAAGTGCCACCTGGTGCTAAAAATAAACCTCAGACTGAAACGTTAGGATAGGCCGTGTAATAAAAACTCACAAAGAAAATGATGGCTTACAACGTATGATCAAAAAATGTATAGTTTCATGTATCGGTCAAAACACTCCACTCCAGGCACACGACGCCCAGCTGAAAACACTTCACACGACTGAAAAGTCGAGTTGCCCAAGATTCACAGAATTGACAGGAAATGTAAAAATTTTTGTGATATATATTAGTATCGTTGACGATAAATGTCTCATATCGGGATATAAGATTTTGGTCATATCGCACAGCCCTAAAGAGCCACACCTCACCACTAGTTGCTTCACTTTAGTTTACTTTGCAGTCACTACTTTAAAAATACTTTACTTATTGTCAAATATACTGTTTCTCTATTAAATTAGTTTATGTTTTCCATCACACCTTCCAACATTTATATGGAGTGCACACATGTCAATACTGCAAGCTCAAATTTCTGTTTTATGTTATATAAATAACTTTATCTTTGAGTTACCTGGGGGTTGGGCTTCTTCTTCCTGTTTGGCAAAATCTGTGGCAAAGGGCTGGGGGATCTGAAGTACACTGGATTAAACCACATGCTTCATTATCTGGGGGGCGTTTGGAGTTTGTTTATTTGTTTTTTGTGTTTGTTGGTTATATTGCTGTCATTTTGTTTTCCCCCTGTGTGTCATATGGTTTAGCTAAGCCAGTATTTAAGTTACCTCAGGCGTCATTTCAGCAAGTAGTTTGTCTTATGTTCGTTTGAGGTTCTGTTAGTTGTTAATTTGACTTTAGTTAATTGAGTTGACGTCTTTTATTGGGCCGCCTGTTTAGGTTTTTGGCTTTGTTAATTATCTTTTATATTTTTTTTTATTTTTTTTTTTGGTTGTTTTTTTTTTTGTATTTTCTTTTTTTTTTTTATTCTTATTTATTTTTTTTTTTAT
>VURO01019538.1:7876-20471 GCA_015108175.1 Pelvicachromis taeniatus
GTGAAGGAACACAGTGTATGCATGTGTCTTGAAAAAAAAAAATGTAGAATATAAATAATAGTCAGATCTGGCTTAAAAAAAAAAAAAAGGTATGCCAATCTATGTATATATGCAAACTAAAGCCTAAAAACTATTACCAGACCAAAGAACAGCTGAAATGATGTAACTGCTCAGCATTGTTGATGTGCCTCCCTTTGTCCCACATTTAGGTTGTTGGGATCTGGTTGCCCTTGGTTACAAAGGTTCACGGCACACCATGCAGTCTTTGCTTGTGCAGATAAAATAACTTGTAATTAGTAGAATAGTGCTTTTCAAAAACATGAAGGCCTAGGGGTGCTATAAAGAGTGAATGTAATAATACATGTGTATTTGACATAGATGAAGGCTGGGTTAGTTGTTTCTTGGTGCAGATTTTGTAAAAGTTGCACCAAAAAAAAAAGTATTAAGTATATTTAAAACATATGTATGTCGTCTGGTCTCCTTTTGGCCTTGTATGTTCATTTCAACCACTAGGTGGAGACCTGCACCAGGCTTTAGTGCTGCACTGAACTAGTGCGCTGCAATATATGATGAACGTTGGGGTGTAAGAAGATTGTATTTGTCTCTGTTTTCAAAATATATTTTGTGATGCCTTTATGTCTTTATGCTAATATCAAAATATGCCACCCAGAGTTTAAATATCACTACTGCCGGTTTATGGATGGTACTGTGAATCACAATGAGAAAGTTGTTGGTAAATATTTAATTGCCTTGCCGCGGGTGCACAATTCCCCGACCGTTATTAGTGTGCTTCCTGCAGGTAGGCTGCGATGCAGTCATGCCAATCTTGTCTGTAGTGAAGTGGATTTTCCAGCATGCTCCTGCAATGCTCTATCTTCCAACCATATAATTGTCACTGTCGTTGTAGGATTATTGTGCAGCTGCGGAGCATGGTAAGAAATTTGTTGCATCCCAGTGTTGAGCACTAACACAGTGTAAGTGTGGCAGTATTAATATGCAAGCTTGTACATACACCTGGGCTGCTGACCAACCAAAGTAATTGTGCATTGAATGAGACCTGCCGTGCATTGCTGTGATGAAGAACACTGCAGTAGTAAATTCTAGCGAACGTATCATTGATTGCAGGCAAGAGAATAATGTGAGGGGAAGCAGATTTATGCTGTGTGTAGTGAGATCACACTCCATTAATCTGCTCAAAATGAGTCCCGCCACCTCCCAGTTGTCCTGTTTGTCTCCTTAGGCAACATCCTCTGAACAGAAATTGTAATTATGTTCATACGGTATTTGTTGTTTAGCTAGTACTAAACACAAACCTGGGCATTAATTAGAGCTCTTGTTATGATTTAGATTTTTTTGATAATCTAATGCATCTAAGTTGTGTTACAGCAGACTGTAGTATTGCAGAGAGAAGTGTCACATGGGTGTGTTGCTGCTATTACGCTTATACATCTTTTCAAATGAAGTGAAATGACAACAAGAATTTACCATGTCTGCTCATGAGCCAGTGTAGTGTTGTTTTGTTTTGTTTTTTCTAAGTTAGGCATAAATCAGAAGTCTTCAGTTGGAGACAGCTCCATAACCACCCACACTCAAAGCGACGGCTCCTCGTTTCTTTGAAACCACTCGGAGTTGAGTGTGGGAGGTGCAGCACTGTACAAACATCCAGCCCAAAGACTTGCAGGTCTGCTGTGTCTTTCCATAAAGCTGCAGTAGGGCCACATGAGGAGAGAATGGCAAGGTTGAGACATGATTGTCGCCTCGTAAATAACTCAGGCTGTTGAACTTCCCTCCTTTTCATGAGGTCGTTATTTTCATTTTCGGAGCTTCTTGTCAGTCTGAGTTCAGTATGAACAGTCAGCACTGATTTGAGTTTTGCCATCCTGTGTCCTTGGGTTCTCATCAACACTGAAGTAGCACAGAGACAGAGGGACAGTTTCCAGAAGGTTGTTTTCTTTGTTGTCACTTTTGTGTTTTCTGTTTCTCTTCATTCTGTAGACACCCATTGTCTCCCCACAAAGCTGTAGCCGTATCCACCCCCGAACACAGTGTTGCAAACTATTCTCAAAATCAGAGTCTGCGCCATTGCAAAGTTAATTTTGATTGAAGAAAACCGTTATGTACATAATAATCATCCAAACTGTGCAATAGCTGTTCTCATGGCGTGATGGCCATCTGTATGCGGGATGTGCTGATGTCAGGGGCCAAAACTCTAGAGACAGCTCGCTCAAGATAACTCCGGGCTGTGTTTGTAGAAAAATTCAGGATGCTCTCCTTAACACTGGTATAATGCCCAGTGATAAAGGGGATGATGTGGTTAACCGGTATTAATGTTAAATCCAATAAAGTGTTTTAATGCTCCTAGTAATGGAATATTACTAACAATGTCTGTGCACTTTAAGTGTTTTTTGGTCTACCACTTATTTTTCAGCAGTTGGTTAACATGAATCATGGTTTCATTCCAGTGGGATTAGATCTGTTTCCAGTGCATAAAAATATGTAACCAAGCGCCCTTGAGAAAGTCACTGAACCCAAAACTGCTCCCACTGAGCCGGTCATTGGCCTTTCATGGCATCGAACACGCTATGTGTGTATAAGCGTGTGGGATTGCATACGTAGGTAGGACTTGCAAAAGGCTTGTCTCCTAACAATAAAGGTACTGCAGTCTTTGCACCATGATAACACATCTCCAAAATGTTCTAGTCAGACACATAAACACAATGGAAAGACTTAAGGATAGGATGATAAGGGCTCCAGTGGGGATATAGTCAAGTGTGGGCTAATGCAGAACTGCATTTGTAGTGTGTATTTATGAATCAGAGAGCGGAAAAGTGCATCCCATTTCATACAGTTCTGACTCAGTTTCTCCTCTTGGCTCAGAAAAGCAACTAATGGACATGTTGAGCTGAGCGGACCGCTACAGTAACATCTGTACATGTGCAGCACATGTGGGTGTTCGCATACATGTGCTATACCAAGATAAAAATTAGCTACAATATTCATGCAGTGCAGTTAAACCTTGCTTAGTACTCAGAGGATTTGATTTGGGGGAGATTTGTTGCTCTATGCTTTGACTTTAGCATTAGCAACAGCTTGCAACTTGTGCTGCTGCTTTTTCTGCTGCTCTTACCTGCTGGTAGTATGAAGGTCATGTACTAAATTGAATGAGAAGCAAGAGACAAAAAGAGAGACATGAAGGGGTGTCATCACTCCCAGCCTGTGCACTTAGGTGTTATTGTCCTGTTAATGATCCAATCAAAATAAACCCCAGGAGTCAACAGTGCACAGCACGCTGGCAAAAAGCATTTCCGCACACGTCAAGGCTCTGAATCCTGGCCTTTTTTCTGACTTAAGCCCACATGGTCAAGGTCACATTGTCCGCAGAAAGACTTTGCACCTCGTCTTGTTTACGTTTGTTCCACTCGATCACACCCGATCTTCTAAAACTTACTACTCTTGAGTATTAAACCTGCGTTGGAGCTGAAGGTTAAGACTGAGTCTGGGTGTCTTCATACCAGAATGTTTTTAGTTTATGTGCATGTAGTTCGAGGACTCTAGCCTTTGTGGAGGTTTTATGATAGGAGCAGACTAAAAGCTTACTAGGGCATGTTGTAATTACGATATACTAGTCATCCCTTCACACCTTATTTGGCTGTGAAAGGAGTATGAAACAGTCAGAAGGCAATATGTTTCACAACATGGTGCGTTGGTGTACGCTTGCATATCATACGAATTGCATCTTTACGTAGGAGAAATGCTTCTTTGTTGCCTAAACGAAAAAAGGAGGGAAAAAAAACATATTATGGTGTCTCCCTCTGTGAAAGCCTTGAATGCACACACACACTCACACAGACGCACATGCATTCGTTCAAGAAGCAGGAGTCCTGTGCGGTCGCCATGGAAACTCGGATCCCCCCCTTCCTCCCCTCTCTATCTCTCTCCCTCCCCACCTCTCATATCCTCTTCTATCCTTCATGACTCTCTGCAATCTGTTAATTTGGAACCAAGTCTTCGTGACGCAATTTCAGGGATGCTGGCTGGAGGTAGAAGAAAGCAGCAAGAGGAGGAGGACGGGTGAGGAAAGGGGAGGGAGCAAACAGGTTGGAGGAGATCATGGGAGGGCTGGAGTTGAATAGGATGGGAGCTGGTATATGGACTTCTTCTCTCTCCCTCTGTCTCATTCTATGTCCCTCTCTCTCTCATTGGGTGGTGGGTGGCCACCGTGTTCCCTCATCACAGACTTTGATCTGCATCATCTCTCTGGTGGGGTTGCATCAATAATGCACTTTTTCCCACACAGACACAAACACACTGTTCCCTGTATGTTTGTGTGTGAGTGCAACCCACAGGCAGTGAAGTAAAATCCATTGTATATGTGTGCGTGCGCATACATGTTGCACGCTTGGTTAATCTTCTGCTCTGTTATGCCAGCTGCTATTTTAGATCAGTGCTCGAGTGTTCATTATGCATGCCCACTTGTGCTAATGAAGCTCTCCCGGCTCGTGCTCTGTCTCAGGAACGTTGAAACTTTTCCTCTCTACAGTACGGTTTGGAGGACTCCGGGATCAACACCTTTTGATTGATTTAAACTTTAGCCATTCTGCATCGTTAGAGAGGAAGTAAAGCAGAACAACAAAAACACTGTGAGGACAAGGTGGTGAATAAAGTGAGTTACAGATGAAAGTCCATCATAGTAACTTGCATGTTTTAGGTATATTATAAGCAAAGTTTTGCGTGTTTGTTTGGTAACAATAAAAGTTTCGGTGTGTAGAATTTATAGACTCATATAATCAATATAAAAGCAAGGTTGTTAATCAGGTACTCAGTCTGTTGTCTTAACACCACATTTTTCATGACTGTTGTAGAGAAGTCAGGAAAAAGCTGTGACTCCAAGTTGCACCCCACCTCACCGCCAGTGTCAGCTGGGAAAGGCTTACATAGGGTGAAATATACTCTTCACTAAAATGAACGGGCAAGCAAGCAGCTGGTTTTAATAATGTGTTGTGTGGCAGTGTGAATAACCCATAAGGAATAACTGCCTAACTGGCTCTCGGGCAACTTTTAGCTCTGTGTTTTGTTTTTGGTGCCTAGATTCTTTTCTATTTTAAACCATTTTGGTTGATTCCCATTCCCCACAACTTTTTTTGTGGCTGCAGCATGCAGCTGTTATCTTTAAGAAGCAAGATATTTCCCCAAGGCATTAGTAGAAACCATAACAGAGCTGAAATTGAGGGCAAATATCAGACTGCAGTATGTTTAAATCCCAGAGACTGTACATAAAAGAGGGATGTCACCAACATGTTATTGTTTAATTTATGAAATCCAGGTTTAAACAGTTAAATGACAGTAACGCTCCCGTTTTTTCACTATTTGTATGGAAATTACTGTGTAAAAAAAAAAATACACATTTTCTGATGAGTTTCACATGGCTGACGATATAAAATGAGTCCCTTCCCTGAAGCATACCCAACTTTATATTGTATTTGACTTTATTTAGGACCATAACTGACAAATTAAAAAGGGTGCCATATAAATAAATAATTGACCAAACGTTTATCAGGAACATGTTTACTGAGGTAATAAATTAAGTAGATTTGTTTTTGCAGCCTGAGGTGTGGCCCCCTGCTGGCCATAAGAAGGAATGCAGGTCAAAGGCACATAGCCGTTGGCTGACCTTTCAAATATGCAATATATTGTAAAATGATTGCCAACAAATATCATATATTTTTGCGGATACTACTTTACTGTGTCATTCTACAAATAACAATCAAATTTCATGCGACAGTGACACGGATGCGTTTGAAACATTCATGCATTTATTCATGCACTCTTTTAGTTAGCATCCACATTAAAGGTGAAAATGTCAAAATACCACTGAGCACATTTCACAACCGACATTCCCCTGTGAGCCAGTCCTTTTAGGGAAAACACTCATTACAGTACATACCGGAGGTATGCAGGAGTGTTTTTAAATTCTTGGACCTGAAGAAAAAAAGTATCTGTCTCAAAAAAAAGGAAAGGAAAGCAGCAGATAAATTATCTGAAAGGAGCCAGGAAAGGGCATTCACACACATACATGCACTGAGTGAGGGATAGAAGGTGAGATGGATGGAAAAAGTTTACCTAGTTTATCCTGCATAGTTTCTCTCTTTTATTGCTGGTGTTGTTCTTGCTGTTACATTTGGACTGCTGCAGTTCATTTTCATACTTGTGACCAATACAGTGGAAAGAAAGTACATTTCTCTCAGCAACGCTGATAGGGTTGTGAGCATTTCTTAACTTTCAGATATGGGTTTAGGAAGTTGGGTTTAGTCTAATTAGAGTCTGTGTGGTTATGTGAGTAAGCTAAAGTACAAGGTTGTGGTACATGCCTCGATACAGAGTGTAAGTATGAGATTTGCAGGTTTTGTTCTGTGTCACAGAACACTTTCAGCTTTATTGTGACGATTTAGAGCAGCAACTGGTTAAAACCTACTTTCAAAGCCTGCACACGGAAGCACATCATTCCTTGAGACCTGCTTGTTGTGACAGTAAGATGAGACACTGTTAACATAGCTGTATGATGTATGTGTAGTGCAGCCCTTCGCCAGTCGAGGACTTTTTTTTTGCGATGCTGCAGCAGGCGTTATGTCATGGCTCAAAGCAAAGAATTAATTTGGCTCTTTGGAGGCCTTCTCTGAGTCCCCCGATAGCTTCTCAAAATGAGGACAGCTGGTGAAGAAGGTCACCGAGTGCTGTATTTTAAGAAAGGCAGAAATGTGTGCATGTGGTTTGTTGACAGATGACTGGTCTTCAGAGATGAGATACAGATTTAAAAGCTGGCTGGAGAACCGCTCCTGCTGGTTAGGGTGTCCAAACCGAAGCTGGACCGCACATACGCAAATGTGATAGAGTGTGAACACACAGAGCATTTGATCATGGTTGCTTATGATTTTAAAATAACTATATCTTTTAACCAGACCTGGAATTTACTTTTCACCATAGGAATTCCAAATTTTGATTATCTAAAACTTCACTCTCCCAAATCCATTAAGCCCGAGAATTTCACTGACGTCTTCTCTCTCTGCACTAAACTCCTGCGATTTCTCCTCTGCCAGGCTGATAAGATATCAGCTGGAAGCCGCAGATCACAGAAAACTCTGAAAATACCACAGTTCTCCCTCCTTCTTTCCTAATCCATCCATCTTTCTGTCATTTATTCATCGACTGTTCCTTTTGGTAAAAGGAAACGGCTGTCTTCATCTCGCATCACTCTAACAGAAGGCCCTTTGCTTCTGATTGCACGCACACACACACACACACCCGTGCACACGCCATGCGCTCACATGTTTCTCAGAAGTGGCTGGCACCCTTCAGACTTCTCTGCCCTCTGCTCCCACCTCCCCGTTCTCATGAACCAGGGTGTCATCAGATGGGAGAAAAGATGACAGATTTAATCAGAGGGTGTTTGTGCCTCAGCAGGCAGGGTATAAAAAAAAAAAAGGCTGCACAAACACACATGCAAGCACACAGGGCGAGCAGGCTGTCCCACCCCTAAGTAGGTCATGCGCAGTGAAGAGCAGGGCAGGGGGGGAGAGTGAGGCGAGCTGTGGTGCATCTTTAGCCATCTGGTTTTGATGTGTTGGATGGCCGCTCTGTGAGACCCGCAGAGAGAGAAGAGAAAGACAGAGAAAGAAAGATTAGATAGAGAGAGGGATGGAGCCAGAGAGGCAGCTTTCAGAGAAGGTGACCTTGAAATGCTCTGCTTGGTGGTGGTGATAGTGGGGGGGTAGCAGGCTGTGTTTTGCCACTCAAAAACATCAGAAAGAGACAACTGAAGAGCTCCCTCATTTCAAACAATGAGGCACAGATGCAGTTGAGTTACCTGGCTGATAGATTTTTACACACAGATCTGTAACAACAATAATTAAAAAAAAAAAAATGAAGAGAAAAAAGTGGTTTCTATGGCGTTGTATTGAGCATCATCAGTCTGTGAATTTCAGTGGAGATGCGCACGGTGACAGGTGAAAATCCTCCCCTAAATTCAGATAACCCTAAGTTTAGATAACGTGGCAGCAGACTGAGAAAGTGAGCTATTACTACTGAATACCAGACATCTATTTTTGCAACTTAATTTACACAGCAAAGCACGGAGGCACGGGGCGCTGCAGTAAGCGTCACGTTTGCAGCAGGCAGCCCTGTTTGCAACTTTTACCATTTAATGTGTTGTCTCGATTAGACGTAAAACAAAAACTGTCAAAAATCCACATTTTCAGTCATAAAATTTTAAGACTGCACCCAAAATTGGTGCATAAATTTAGGTGTTGATACTCATCCAGAGTCTAAACAAAATGATATGAGTTTAATTTATATTATAGCAATGCTTCAAAGCGCCGTGAAGGTGAGCACTTTGTAACAATCAGGTTTTCTCATTTAGCTATGAAGGGCTCTCAAATGAAATGGATGTGCCATCTCGTGGAGGGGAGAGGGCAGAAAATTGTAAAGTCAAGAGAAGCATGGGAGTCCTTGACCTTCATTCGGACTCCTCTCCTCTCTCCGTCTCTCCCATTCTTGGCTATTCTTGCAAATATGTTTTCAGATATTCAGGGGTGCAGTTTGCCAGCTGTGAATTTTCTGGTCGCCGCTATTATGACTGTGATTGGGGGGTTGTACTGCAGGTGAATCCATCACAGGAGTGCGGCTTTTATTCTGCCTGAAGTTCCTGCAAGATGAATATATCTCTGTGTTTTGTCGCAGCAATATTTGCTTCTATTCATTCAGTTGAGATGTTGTGCTTTTTTTTTTTTTTTAGTTAGATACTGGATGCTGTCAGTGTGTAGTGGGGTCCCTCATTCACTTAACCGCGGGGACCAATATCTCTAAGACAAGATATCGATCCCTGCTAAACTCAGGTACTTTCGATCTTGCATTATGCTGACGTGACTGTACCGAGCTGTGAGACTTTGACACCATTCATCTTAGCAGCTTTTCTTTTAATTACTGCTCTCCCGTGGGAGCCAGCCAAGTAGTTAAACAGAAATCAGCATTACAGCAATTATTGGCTCGCAATGACATGAATACAATCTTGTCATCTGTAATCATTGGGGGCGTCTATGCCTCGGAGAAAACAGCTTCTCCTTTCTGTTTCTCAGTGAGGGGAGGGCGGATACAGTACATGGATATTGTAGGGATCCTGGTCTGCCTCAGCAGATCAAGGTGCCTATTCAGTGCAGAATGCCACGGTCCCTATCTGATGTTCAGCATCGAGCCTTTTTGTTCAGGCTGTGTTATGGAAATAGGCATGATTCATGTTATTATAGTCTTTAGATAAGAGGCATGGAAATAACTGCAGCACCTACTGTACCCAAGCACTTACAATACAGTGTAGACGCTGATTGTTAAGGTTGCTGTAAAGGGTGAAAACTTTAAAGCTGCTCTAATGAGGTCGCTCATACTGATAACCCCGCAGAGAATTGTTATACAACTCTGCACTTCCCCTCAGCTCATCCAGCTCATTGTTTTGGTCCCACAACGTTACTATTTGGTTCACCCTAACTGTGATCTGCAGCATTTCCAGAGAAGTACACCACTGTACACCAAACAGGAAAGACTCTCTGAATCTCAACTGAAAATTTGTAAAAAAATAAAAAATAAAGCAACAGACTCTTTCCATTTTGTGACATCTCCAGAGATCTATTATTTTTCTTATTTTCAGTACTATAGTGTGGTCGTCTCTCAAGTTAAATGTGGTCAAAGTTTCAAAGAAAACCCTTTGAGCTAAAAGCTCAAGATTCAGACTGCTCTAAACACTTGGGTTCAGACAGCTTCTTCCAGTCTTAGCTCTCTATGATGTCAGTAAGAGAATGTCCCTGATATGGTCATCTCAGAAAAATCAAACCTCCTGTTGGTCAGGGCTGACAGATAAGAGGCAGGGTAGCCTGAAAGGAAGACTAGAAATATGTTGGCTTATTTCAGACATGCGGTGAGGTAAATAATCGAATCATGCTAAGCTGTTCTGGAAGAGTACATAAAAAAAGAAGCCAGAAATCAGAATTATATTTTCCTTTTTCATGTTTTAGCCTTTATTTGATAGCAGAGCAGTGTTGATAGACAGGAAAGTGTGGAGAGGAAGGGAAAGACAGCAAAGAGTCGCAAGTTCAGTTGGTGGTTTGGTCTGTGGCTGCTGCAGTCTGCATGCCAAAGTATTCATTAGAACAAATGTCACTAGCAAAATACGAAACCCTATGGTGTTGATAATTGTTATCTACTCTGCACTTAGCACGTGGAAAAAAATAAGTTGGCAAGATGCATAAAGGGTTATTTAAGAACCAGTCCATTTAGCAGATCTGGTTGTTTAACCACACTGATACAGCCTGAGCTGTTTTCTGATTGTGCAAAATCTGCAACGCTCTTTGTGAGCATCGTTAAAATTCTTTTTCTTCATTTACAGATTCTTGGTTGATGCTTGATTTTCTTCCTCCGCAGTTACAGAGCGATCTGGACCAGGAGTACCAGGACAAATTTCGCCGGCTACCAGTGGAAATCCAAGAGTTTGTTCAGGACAGCAGCAAGGCCAAGCTGAGCGACGAGGGCTCCCATGGAAACCTCGTTTCCTCGTCGACAGCAGAGAGGCTGAACCACAAGGCGTCGCAGTCGGAGGACGACATGGAGGAGGGGTCGTCGGAACGAGTCTACGAAACCCCGCTCTAGAGAGTTAACCTTGGCCTTTTGGGACACTGACTGGTGGACGTGGTTATGGCCACAGATTCTAGGATGAGACTGCAACTTTGGTCCTAATTGTAACCAATGGGAGGATTAAGTCAAATCTGAGCCTGAATTGGTGAGTAGCGGTCCTCTCTGCGTAGAGTGCAGTCTTGTCCAGACACCTGTTTTTCGTGTAAATAATAACCTTTTGTGTATTTGTATGTTACCTGTACTTTGTCGTCTCTTTTGGTACAGCCACAGGACGTGTTACGAAACACTAACTATTTGCAGGAAATAACTTACTTGAACTATTGCACAGAAAGAGAGTAGTTTCTTTTTATTATTGTTAGTATCATGATGTTTGCAGTAGTGTTGATCAGAGAGGCGTGTGGTTCCAAGGGTGGGAATTCACTTCACAGTGGATTTTATATGGAGTGTACTGTAAAGAAATCATTATATATCCAGCCTTTTAAAGCTTCCGTCTCTATGAAATTTAAATTCACCCTTACATATTTGCACTGAAGGCTCACTAAACCCTCTCTTATTTTAACCCAGAGGCACTGGTGATTTGCTGGTTCTTGAGTTTGTTCTCACAGAATTAAGCCTATGCGTTGCTGCTAATTTCTTTTTTTGTTTTTTTTGTTTTTTAATAAATTCTTTTGGGGTTTTTGTTTTGTGAAATTTGGTAATATTCTTAAAAAATGGTCTGCCATTCTTTCTTTGTTCTGCCTCAGTTTTTTTTTTTTTTGTTTGTTTTGTTTTGGGTTTTTTTAAAAAACAAGTTTTCAAGTTTGTGGACGATTCTGTCCAAAGAGGACAAGAAGGGAACGTTTATTTGTACAGTGTCTGCATGTATTTGAACAACTGTAAATGTTAACAAGTAGCTCTGTAGCAGAGATGTTTATTAATGTAAATCTATTTTCTCTGAAACATTTAAACTTAACCTGCAAAACAGTGGGCCCAGTGTGGCTTGACGCATCACTGGGGAATAAGCTGAACAGGACTAATGTACGTAATGACACACCCTGTTCTTTAGACTCAACAGTAGCCGGCTCCTGCTGACAGATTGCTCATTGTATTCTTTACCTTTGCCCCCTCGACTAAAACAAACCAGGACATTCAAACAGAAGAGGATCCTGTTGTAGTTTGTTGAAGCGACCTTCCTCTTAACTGGTTCCCTGTGTACTTACTAGGAAACATTGTGTGCACAGTACACACAGAGAAGATGCCCACAGAAAATACGTCCCCTTCTGGCATCATCTTTATTATTATTATGATTTACCCACAATTGGAGTCTAAAGTGGGGAAACTGTGGGGAAATGGTTGCGTTACTTTCAATCAGGTGCTCAGTTTATATCTGCAGAATACCAGCGTTAACACAAACCTATGAATAACTGGACTCCTCCCCCCGTAACATGTGAACTGTGCTTGTTCATTACGTTTTTTTTTTAACTTTCTTCCGTCCAGTTGCACCACGGGTGTGTCATTTGATATTGAATCATATTTCAGCTGCTTTTGCTTTTAGAAAAAGAGTTGAAAGTGAAGGATTGCCTGACATGTAAGTACAAACACCTTTTATTGTATTTTATTTCTTTTTTTTATGAAGATGATATCGATGTGAGAGTCCTGTGCCTTTTGAATGGGTTTGCCTTGTTTGATGTTGAATGTGTGAAATGCATCATTGTTAAAATTGCCATTATATAATAATATATGAAGCTGTCTGGTATTGAATAGACCGTGTGCACTTTTTAGTACAGTACCACTACTGAGTAATGCTTGTGATGAGAAGTATTTAACATGTGTCTCATAAAGGCGAGAGAGACGTTTTTTGTTTTCTTTTATGTCTTGAACCACTTTATTTAACAGACTACCCCCCCCCCCCCTTTTTTTTTGTTTTTTTTCTCTTGATTTTTTT
>VURO01019538.1:20491-31513 GCA_015108175.1 Pelvicachromis taeniatus
CCCCCTTCTCATCAGTGTATGCACTCTGGAAATGTAAATGTACGTATGACACAAAGGTTAAAACATGAAGCTGAGAAAAAAAAAATCTAGTGTAAAGGGAACTTGCTTGTAATTACAATAAATGTGGCTATTATTGTACTTTGCTGGAGTGAAGTTGTGTGTCTTTTCATTTGTTGTGCTGAACTTAATATTGTGTTGGTTTGTTTTTTATTTTTTTACATCTTATTGATTTCATGTCTATGTATGTAATATGTTACAGTTACATACATTATATTAATCCTTCCTGCTTTTAGTTAGTTGAACCCACAGTCTGTAACTCAGCAAAGGCAACAAAAGGATTTCAAAAATTGTGCTGGAAATAACTTAATGGTGTCACTGCTTTTTTTTTAAAAAGGAAGCAGGCCGTGTATGAAGCAGTGTCAAAAACCCAGTTACAGAGTGTGTTTGGAAGCATCTGTGATGGGTGTTTGTGTACTGTAGGCTGGTGGGGTTGTCACATTCAAGGTCATGGGCAGGCAGGGGAAGCCTTGATGACCTGCTTCCTGTTATCTCCCAGGTAACAACACAGCCTGCCTATAAATAGGCTGTTCACTTCCTATTAATGCCATTGTAATGAAATTGGCTGCAATTTACCTGCTTCAAGACAATAAACTCAGAATTTTATTAGAAATCTGGTATTGATTATGTCACAATTGAAATTAAGAAGTAATAAAGTCTTTTTCTTCTGCTCTACGTGGAAAATACTTTACAAGACAGCCTTGCTCAGTGCTACTCAGAGGAGACCATGGTTGTTGTGGTTGTCAGGGACCATTATCAGGTACCTGATGCTACAGGTTAAAAAAATGGGCATATCCACAGTGACATTAACCACTTGTTTTTGAACCTTCCTTGAAGCCTTGGCTTGATCGTAATAGCTGTCGCTATTTACAATTTGAACAATACAAGTTTAGGAAGTAGTTGCTCTAGCTAGCTCACCCTAAAGCACACCCTGCTTTGTTGTCTGTTTTACTCTACTTGTGGCTATAAATTGCAAAATAAACATCCCGTTGCGTTAAATAAGAATTTAAACCAGCGAGTGAGTTGATAAACACATTAGGAAAGTGTTAACTGCAATAAGAGCTGTCGCCCCCTTCTGGCCATTTGAAATAATGCAGGTTTAAGGCAATCTTTTATGTACAGTTTATGTTCTGCGCTATCTAAGCGCTATCTAAGCGTCTACAAAACAGGATGCTTTTGGAAGTGGGGGTACCCCCAGTTCAGAAACATCTCTGACGTAACCCTAACAGGAAAACACGCCACGGCTGAATAACAGGAGAAGTCATATAGAACTATTATGCAAAAACATACATTTACATATGCAGTTGAGACGATGCATAGTAGGCGTGCATGCATGTAGATGTCCATAGACATGTTTGGATCAACACCCACCCAGTTTGACTTTTCCTCTGCCTCAAAAGTCAAATGAATCTTAGGTTGCATCCATAGACCTGTGGGCAGGATTGTTATTGTTTGCACTTGGATGCAACTGCAGTAATATCTAATCACTCCATTTCCTGAGTGTCCAGTGGTAACACGTTTTTTTTTTTTTCATCTTTAGCACATTTACAAAAAAACAAAACAAAACAAAAAACTTGTTACACATTGTGTGAACGTTGGTGGAGTCTCCCTTGTGAGTCTGCATACGTCTGTGCTCACTGTGTCAGTGTGCTTGTGTGGGTGACTTTTCAGCTGTCTCTATTACATTTGTGTGTACTGCCAGTGTGTGTGTTTTCCACACTACATAAACACTGTGCCCTTCTTAGTCTCGGCTCCACAGCAGAATCCCAACAGGCAGCCAGAGATAAGGCAAGCCTAGTCGTCCATAACAACCACTGTGACCATTCAGAGGCCTCGGTGCATGTCGGCAACTAGGAAGTGAGCTAATTAACCTCGAGTTCAGGACGGAAGGAGAGCAGCTTTTTAATAAGATTCTCTGGGTTATAAAAACAGAGACGCCCCTCCAAACTCCCAGGAATAATATTGCTCTGCGTCTATCCATCTGCTGTGGGGACAAAGAGGAGGAGGAGGAGGTATCCTGTAACACCAGGACAGAAAGGAGAAGACCGCAGGATGCTGGCTAAGGTACACTGAGCTCTCTCTCTCTCACATTCACACAAACGCACACACATACATAGTTACACAGGCACAAAAACACAAGCAGACACTGATGTGAATGAGTGAGCGAGTGAAATGCTAATCACTGACTGCCTCTACTCCTTGGCCCTCAAATATAATCTTAGCTTTCTCCACTTTCCCTCAACCATCATAATCCAACCTAAATCCCAAACCTATGAATCTAATGTTAACACTGAACCTCACCTTAATCTAGGCTGGATCAAATTCAGATTGTAACTCTAATATTATCCGTGTCACTGTTAAACTATCAGACCATGTTCTAAAACCTAAAAATGTCCTCTTTAGAGGGATGAGGAAAGACACAGTGCCCTTGGTTTGCAGGGTTTTCCTCACTATACTTCTGTCATCATTTTTGGCCCATTTAGTCTCTGATGCTCAGAGGCTGCAGACTATTTTTTCCTCTAATAATGGAGTGACTGTAGTTGCTTTTGTACCATTGAGGAAACAGATTGTCATACAGTCATTAATTTTGAAAACAGTGTCCACTTAATGAGTCCTTGAAGGCAGGAAAAAGCTCATTGATATTGTCTTCGTTTACACTTGTCACATCTTAATTTAAGTAAGCTTTCTTCTTATTGGCTGCTGCTTGCAAACAGAGGATTTAAATAACAGGTGGGTGGGGTTTGTGTGTTTACTGTGTGTCTGAGATGATCATATTAAGCCCATCCCCTTTTCCATGACATCATACAGAGCAAAGCATAGAAAAGACTGTGAAATGGAGCAAATGGACTAGTTTGAAGCCTCAGCTTTTGGCCCACTGGGATTGCTTACATACTCACATCTATATTCTGAGCTCATTATTTTAGACTTTGGCCACCTTTAATATGAGCATTCACCATTGCAGAACATCATATACAAATAGATGATGGAAAATAAAGGACAGCACAATAAGAACCCTTTTACAGAAACCCTGCATTATAAATCAGGAGGATGTTTTGACATAGGTAGGTGTAGGGATTGTAAGGTGCAGTTTTTAGAGCTGCATTACCTCCATACTAAGCACTGCAAATCATGACATCTCCAACAAAGCTGCCCAACTAGTGTATCTTGAGCACACTAGCAATATTTTTATGTGCATGCTTGCAGCTGTTTAGAAAGAAAATATGTTATAAAACATGTACAAATTAAATCAAGAAAACTCCCCTAAAAGCTTTATTCTCATGTGACTGAATTTGTTTTTATACAATATGTTGCCATTTCCATAGCTAATATATTGCAGTTCAAATTAATTTGGTTTGCTTTTGCAGTTAAAGCTCTAAAATATGTATAAATATATATTTGGATGATAGTGGATGATATAGTGGATGATATCTAGAGAACAGCGTTACAGACTGCAAACGTATTTCTAGTTATTCATAGTTTATGTGAACCTAAAAATAATATCTTAAAAAAGATTGTTTCACTACTTGAAAGTGGTGCCATTAATAAAACTAAGTGTTATAAAGTTGCTGTTGTGTCTTTAGGGGAAGCAGGCCAGCATCACTGTGACTTTACAAAGAGAGGAGGGGGAGGCACTGTTTGTCTTTATCAACGCATGGCGGCTACAGTAGTCAGCTGTTAGAAAACGTGGGCGGAGCTGGATCTGGTTCTACTGGATGACTCACTCCGTTAACCCAAGGCACACTCATTCACTCATTTACACGCACGCCAAAGCGCTCGCGCGCGCACGCACGCACACACCCATTCACGCGCAGGCACGTTAGGCGTGAGTGTAGCGTGTAGTGGTGGGTGTGGGAGGGGATGGGGAGGGCTGCCCGTCTGAAGAGGGGTTCCTAATCAGCGCGCATCAGCACCGTTCATTCTCCACTGGAGGGCGAGTGGTACAAGAACACCGGGATACTCCGGCGGGAGGGAGGCAGAGCAGACAGTCGGAGGGAGACGGGATAGAGCAGCAGCAGCAGCAGCTGGAAGACACACAGGCAGGCGGAGTCAGAGACAGAAAATCCCTACCCGGACCCTGCACAGCATCATTTTCTCTCCGCCGTCGGATTAAACCCCCTCTCCATCTCCAACCGCGAAACCACGTAAGAAACACACAAAAAGCTTTCTGAATGCCGCCGAGAGAACACTCAGAGTTTACTGTGTCTCGGGTTAAGGGCTGCTCCGTTAAATGTGCGCTAGACTGAGTTCAATTTAATGTGTTTGTTTTGCTGCCAGACGGACGCTGGACCCTTCATTAAAACTCCATCCCGCTAGCTCTCAGCGGCACTCTCCAAATCCTGCTCTCATCACTCAGACATCCTCTCTCTGCCTCACTCTGTCACACACACACGCGCATACACACACACACAGCTGGAAGCAGTAGCATTTGCTAGCTAGCTAGGAAGACGCATTTAAATAGACATAAAGATTTTTATTGTCAAATTCACTCCGGCTTTGTTCGGTGACCTCTCTGCTACGTGAATACGGCACGGCAGAGAGCCGCCGCGGCTTGAAAACTTGATGAAATGCGGGGCTTATTGACGTTTCCAACGGCTGTGAGGCTAGCCAGTGGAGCTAGCTGTAGCGGGACAGAGCAGAAGCCAGCCGGCCGATGACAAGCACAGTGCACACTGCACAGTGGCCATAAAAGTCAACCCACAAACCCCAGATTTTATTTCTTTCGTTTATTTTAGTGCGTGCTTTTTGGTTTATTGCACTACATATTTGGAGCTTACTGCCATGTGAGATTTGTAGGATAATGTAAATTTAACATGCAGAACTGGTGCATCCTGAGACTGTTTGCTGCTAGTCTGGTAGCTGCAGCTTGCCATGCATGCATCCATCCCAGCTTTGCAAGGTGTCATTGATTCACCGTCACGGTGGACTAGGAAAGGGTGTTTTTAGTGTGCCCGCAATGCCAGTGTTTAATCAGTTAGCACAAAGGTGGTAAAGTATCACAAAAATGGTTGCATGGGTGATCAAATTTCATCATTTGTGTGTGAAATCATTCACAGTTTGCTCTTTGGATTTTAAACGATCTCTTTTTGATACGGGAAGATGTGATCAGCAGTTTTCCTTGAAAGCAGAGCAAATGACAGCCGAAACTCAGCAGGTTTTTCATTTTCATTTCCAAAACCAGTTTTATCCGTTACACCCCTGAGGCAGAGTGATATTTGTTCAGGAATAACATGTGTATGTGTGGGTGTGTGTGTGCTTTATGTGTGTGTGTGTGTGTGTAAGGGGGTGGGGGCGACTGTGTAGACCTGTTTGCAGTGTACAGAGTATTAATTTCCCCCCTGACATTAACTTAAGAATGAGTGTAGAAACAAACTTGTTGCATTAGCTGTTCTTCCTGCTTTCACCAACCTGCTCTGCAGCCCTTATTTGCATACAGATTCCGTTTTCCTTTTTGGAAATTGCTGCACAGGTGTCTAATAGTGCATATTAAATCGACCCTCAACATACCTGTGGTCAGGCAGCAAAGAGTGTGTCAGCCGGTTATTGTGAATCCCTCAGAAGGTCGCCTCCCACTCCCTCCTTCCAAGCGACGTCCTCTGCAGCCTGTGAAACATTGCCTCCATTATGTAAAGAAAAACAAATTCTGCTGGATTATTGACACTGCCACATAAACGTTTGACTGGCGATTACGGAGGCAAACATTACCCTCTCTTGCACAATAACAATCCCTTACCTGAGGCTTAAACCCGGACTGCGAAGCATTTTGATGAATAGAGATGGACTAAGAAGCTTAAAGGCTAACTGAGGGTGTGCAGGTGTTTTTATTATTTTCTTCTTTTTATGGTCGTTCTGACTTTAGTGCACTCGGTGATCAGTGACTTCGGGGCAGTTTATATGGCTGGAGGCTGCTGCACGGTAAGAGGATGGCTGCATGCTCCCAGATAATCCTTGTTATGTTATATTTGCAAATGCTTCACTTGATCTAAACTGTTAACCATTATTTTTAGCTTTACTGATTAAAACAAAAGTGACTCCAGTTTGCCATCTTCTGTTATCACTGGTACTGTTTAAAGTTTATCAGCCTCAATAGTGAAGCTGGTGTTGTTTTCACCTTGTCCATATGTCCTGCAGGCAGCTACTGTAGCAGGAACTACAAACTGAAGTACACAGACCAAGTTTTAGTACTTTGCATGTGCTATGCTAATTTGTGGACAGCTGTTATCCAGTTGATGGTATCCCAATCATGCAAGATGCACACATATAACTATGGATTGATAGTTGAGCATACAGGCCAAGTTTGAAGGTGGATCCCATGGCATGTTGCACATGTTTTTGTTTTTTTCATTTTTATTACTGCCATGGTTATACAATTGCTTCAGTTTGTTATTTGTCTGTTTAATAACAGTGTTATTAAAAAAGCATTACATTTGACTAATTTTTCACTTCGGAATTTTCATCTTGGAATTCTTTGAAAATTGAGAGACATTATCTTGATGATCTCAAGAAAGTACCATAATCTAATTCAGCTGCAGATTGAGGGTGCATACTTGTATATTATAGGCAATAATTAAGCAAATAAGAAGTTAGTTTAGAATCAGAAAGCTAAATTATGTTTTAAGTCTTGGCTGTAAAGACAGTGTACTATAAAAGAAAAAGGATGAAACTAAAACGGCATCTCAAAACCTGGCATTGTTTTGTTGTGGATGTGAACTTGGCCATGAAATGTGTGTAAGGCAGACATTACTCAGCATTGGCGTTCGGGGTGTTTGTATCTCTGTGGAGAGCTTGAGCTTGGCTGTAGGGTTTGGTCCAACTGGAGAAAAATCTTTTTTTCTGTCTGTTTTCTCACAGCGTTATTATTGCCAGCATGATATTGATTTGCTCGAAGGTTGGAGGTTTATTCTAGCGGGACTGGATTTGGAATCCATCCAGTGGCAGTTTACTGTATATCTTGATTGCCTGTTTGTTTGTTAGTTTTTTCTAAGACTAGCACGCTTTCTCTACATGGCTTTTGTTAGACTTGGCCTGTGCTAGAGTCACTGACCTTTCTCCAACTCTGTCAGTTTGTTTTAACAGTTCTATGATTTGTAGAATCAGTTTCTTCTCTTCTGTGCTCCTAGAAAGAGATCTTTGAAAGTGCAAGTATTGAAAGCCAGATGGACTAATAGACCAACAGACGGGCAATGTGGGCACAGCGACTGACAGGACCAGTGTTGTTGTAGTATGTTGAAAATATGTTGCATCGCAGAGCTCAACATGTCTGAACTTTGTTTTGCCTGGCAAGGTAGTGGTGGGAATCGAGATGTGTTCATCTCTGTGTGTGGTTGTATCTCAGCTCCTGACCTTCCTGTTAGAATGCAGCCAAATAAGTCCACATTCAGCGTTTTGTGATTTATGAAATTCTCTCCCCTTCTAACCGTATGTCCTTTTTTGTCTCTGCAGGCCGAGACATGAGCTCCCGCTGAAATTATTGATGCTGAACTGGTGAGTTTTGGGGCTGCCAGTGATCACTGCAGCAACACAAATGTATTTTTCTTGTGTTTCTTAGTTTGTTGTTACATTCAGCCTAACAGTGCCGCTGGCTACTAAGCCCCTGGGGCAAATATTAAAACGACACGGCGTCCAGAATTTAGTTTAACATAAAGTTTGGAAAAACCTTTTTTAATATTCGTTCTTCTTTCTGACTCATTGCTGCGTAGTACTAACCGAGCTTGCAATAAATCAATCAATGTAATGTCTGAGTGTTTGATCTAACACGTTTCTGCGTGTCCAAAAAGCACGTTCTGTGCACTAATATCCACCTGGATCTTATTTTCCTGCCACTTTTTCTTTGAGGCCTCATTAGCGAATACAGACAACTGGAAAGGACGGACATCTTATTGGATTTGTGCTCAGTGATGAAAGCATAGGTCTAATTTTTAATTGTAGCTTTCATGAAAGGCTGATATTCGCTGATCCACTGCACACATCACTCATTGATAAGTAGGTTGCGTGACTGAAGCTGTTGCTCTGTGTTCCCCCGTGCCAAGTTTGACACTTTAATGAAGCTCAAATGTGATTGCTGTCTATGTGTTCATGATGTATTCTGTATTAGTGATGTGTAGCATCAAAGCTGTCTGTTAGCTTTGCGTGGTTCATTTTCTTATGTTTCCTTTTATTGAACAGAGAGGGTATGTATTATCTCTAAGTAGTGACAAGGAAAAGTAATGCTTAGAACACATATCTAAGCATTACTTTGGAAACACATTTTATGATTACCACGTATTATAGTTTGTGAGACAGGTTTGATTATTGAACAGTAAGCTGGTCTCCAGTGCAAACTGCTGGCATCTCTGAAATACACAAAAGATGTCTTTTGGCGATCTGTCCCAACAGAAGATGGATATCTCTCCTAACTTGACATATTCTATGGAATAGTCGTGAAGAAGTTTTTCAGGAATATATGCAGTCCTGTGAAAGATTAAGTACGCCCTTCTACAGGAATTAAGAGAGTAAATAGTAGCCAGGTGTCTGTGAAGGTTCTTAGTCATCCGGGTCATCATAGTCTAAGGAGCTTGGAAAGAAAAGCATCTGGACTTCTTGAAGACATTTCACCTCTCATTCGAGAAGCTTCTTCAGTTCTAAGGTCAAATGGTGGAGAGTCCCAGATTTAAGCCCTGTGGGAGTGCCCCCCCCCCCCCAAGAGGGACATGCATGAGCCAAGGTGTGAAAATGGGTGTACGATTGCTGCCCAAAACCCTGGCTGATTGTGACCTACACCAGCTTCTTGGTGAGAGGTGAAACGTCTTCAAGCAAGTCCAGATGCTTTTCTTTCCAAGCTCCTCAAAGTAGCCAATCAAATATGGATCAACAGCAAGTGTGAGAATCTCTATAAAAGCAGAGCTTTTGACTGTTTGTAGGTTTTGAGCATTCATGTGTATGTTAACACAATCTTCATATGACTGAACATCCCAGCTAGCTCACCCCAGGGTCAGACTGTGCAATGCTTAGAGAAACTGCAACACCCCCAAGAATTACATCTCAGACTCTCTAACAGAATGACTGGAAAAAATAATCAGGGTATTGCAATGACCTAGTGAAAGTCTAGACCTCAAAACAATTGAAATGCTCTGCGGAGACCTTAAGAAAGCTGCGCATAAGCAGGTGCCCAAACCTCGATGAACTAAAACAAGTTTGTAAAGACGAGTGGGCCAAAATTCCTCTGCAACAACGTGAGAGACTAATAAAGTCAAACAAAAAAAATGATTAGAGTTGTTGTTGCTAAAGGTGCTTCTACAAGCTTTTTAATGATTTTGTGTTCATAGGACGGCAAAGAGTTCTGTGAAGACTTTTTCACGTGACTGTATGTTAAGAAAACAGGGCATGAAGTGCCATCTACAAGTTCAATCTTGTGATTTACATACCTGGATAATTATGCAGTCGTTGAAACAAGTGTTATAAATATCAGTTACAACTTTATACTTGCGTCCAAATAATGTTTATAGATGATTACAAGTTTTTATTACCTGCTTAAAAAGTATGATAAACATTAGTTGCAACCTTAGTGTAACCATTCAGAAAATGTTAATGCTTTACAGATCAATTTTTAGCTCATGCTATCAATTTACCATTTCTTAAAAATAGTTATTATAAAATACTGTCAAGAATTAATTAAAAACAAAATTAAGCTTCTACTTTAAATCCACTTGTACCTGTGTATAGTGACCTGTATATGACTTTTCACAGCAGCAGGTCGTGGGTAAATTTAAAAAATCGGTGCTGACACTAGATTCTTTGGTGCTCATTAAAATTGACTGGCATTTATATGGCACTTTTCTAATCATACTGCCCACTCAAAGTGCTTCAGACTACGTGTCACATTTAACCATACATTCATACGATACTTTGTTCATCACAGTTTTAACACTTGATCTACCTCTAATCCACAGCCAGTTTAGAAAGATCAGTTTGCCTAACAAGCATGTCTTTGAACTAAGGAAGCCAAAGTAAACCCAGCAGAAATCTCCACTGATATAAGGAAAACATCCAGGCATCCATACAGAAAGTCCCAGGGTGGGATTCAAACCAGGAGCGTTTTTTGTGTGAGGCAACACGCTAAACATCCAAAGCTTACACTTACGTAACTACATGTTATGTTTTAACATTCCTGCGTGACGTGAAAGAAGGGAACACTATTCTTTTTAGATGATGAGGAATAAAACAGCAATCAATAATCACAGTTTACATGTCACTTTATTTTAGTGTGTAAACCATTCTGCTGGTACAGGCAAAAAAACATTTTATAAAGTAATGCACCAAAAACTAACTAAAAACAGAGTTTTAAATACCAGTGTTGATTGATGGTTATTCATATTTGATAAAAATAATTTTTACCAATACAATTTTTTTTTTTTAAACTGTCATCATGTTATGGAGCATTCCTGAACAAAAATCAACATCTCTTTGTGTTTAAGGAGAAAAGAATAACGAAAAGAGAACATCAGATCCTTCCTTCTCGTAGTTCTCATACAAGAAGCAGAGTCAGCGGCAGCAGAGTCAACACACCTAAATTCCCACTGCTAATATTTACACGGATCCAGCACCCTGCAACTTTGTCCTACCCGGCTACATTTTAAGACCTTGGCATTTATCAAAAATATGGATGTGACGGGCACCTGAGGCTGCACCCGGAGAGAGAAAATATTACTTTTGAAGGAGCTTCGTCTTTTAATGTAATCCAGTAGCATACAGTAAATGAGACCTCGTAAATGGACATACCAAAATAGTTACAGAGAAATGTAAACACGTCAAAGTACCTTCTTTTGGAAATCAAAAGAAGCTGTAATACTACTTTTGTGCAAATGTGGTGTGTTTCGGGTTGTGCACTTGCTTAGAAAGCTTTCTAAGAAACAACATAAAAGACTGTCCTTGTGGATGTTTAGTGCTGCCGGCCCGTGACGCTGCTAAAAGGATCGCGAAACCTCAGCG